>JAENPR010000841.1:0-274838 GCA_018135685.1 Themeda triandra
CTATGGTAGAGAAGCCGGATGTGTCAAAATGCCTTAACCATGGCGTACGGGCATGCTTGACTCGTGCCGGGAGCCATAGGACGCGTTGGAACCGACCATGCGGCGGCATGGTTGTGTGTGCAAATATGGCGGTTTTGGAGCCGTGGAACCGTGGTTAAGGGCCCTTCGGGCTCTTGGGTGATGGAAAACTCTATGGTGGAGAGGAGAGAGGCATCAAAATGGCTTAACCATGGCGTACGGGCATGCTTGACCCGGTGCGGGAGCCATAGGATGCACGGGATCCGGCCGTGCGGCGGCACGGTCGTGTGTGCAAATATGGAAGTTACGGAGTCATGGAGCTGTGGTTAAGGGCCGTTCGGGCTCTCGGGTGATGACAAACATTGTGGTGGTGAGGCCGGAGGCATCAAAACACCTTAACTATGGCATACGGTCGTGCTTGACCTAGTGCCGAGAGGCTGTAGGACACGCGGGAACCGGGCGTGCGGTAGCATAGTCGTGTGAAATATGGCGGTTCTAGAGCTGTGGAGCCATGGTTAAGGGCCATTCGGGTCCTCGAGCCGCAATAAATGCTGTGGTGGAGAGGCCGGAGGTGTCAAAACGCCTTAACCATGGCGCATGGGCGTGCTTGACTTGGTGCGAGGAGCCGTAGGAGGACGCGCGGGAACCGGCCGTGCGGCGGCAAAGTCGTGTGTGCAAATATGGCGGTTACGGAGCCGTGGAGCCGAGGTTAAGGGCCATTCGGGCTCTCGAGCTATGGCAAACACTATGGTAGAGAAGCCGAGATGTGTCAAAATGCCTTAACCATGGCGTACGGGCATGCTTGACTCGTGCCGGGAGCCATAGGACGCGTTGGAACCGACCATGCGGCGGCATGGTTGTGTGTGCAAATATGGCGGTTTTGGAGCCGTGGAACCGTGGTTAAGGGCCCTTCGGGCTCTTGGGTGATGGAAAACTCTATGGTGGAGAGGAGAGGCATCAAAATGGCTTAACCATGGCGTACGGGCATGCTTGACCCGGTCCGGGAGCCATAGGATGCACGGGATCCGGCCGTGCGGCGGCACGGTCGTGTGTGCAAATATGGAAGTTACGGAGTCATGGAGGCTGTGGTTAAGGGCCGTTCGGGCTCTCGGGTGATGACAAACATTGTGGTGGTGAGGCCGGAGGCATCAAAACACCTTAACTATGGCATACGGTCGTGCTTGACCTAGTGCGGAGGCTGTAGGACACGCGGGAACCGGGTTTGTGCGGTAGCATAGTCGTGTGTGCAAATATGGCGGTTCTAGAGCTGTGGAGCCATGGTTAAGGGCCATTCGGGTCCTCGAGCCGCAATAAATGCTGTGGTGGAGAGGCCGGAGGTGTCAAAACGCCTTAACCATGGCGCATGGGCGTGCTTGACTTGGTGCGAGGAGCCGTAGGACGCGCGGGAACCGGCCGTGCGGCGGCAAAGTCGTGTGTGCAAATATGGCGGTTACGGAGCCGTGGAGCCGAGGTTAAGGGCCATTCGGGCTCTCGAGCTATGGCAAACACTATGGTAGAGAAGCCGGATGTGTCAAAATGCCTTAACCATGGCGTACGGGCATGCTTGACTCGTGCCGGGAGCCATAGGACGCGTTGGAACCGACCATGCGGCGGCATGGTTGTGTGTGCAAATATGGCGGTTTTGGAGCCGTGGAACCGTGGTTAAGGGCCCTTCGGGCTCTTGGGTGATGGAAAACTCTATGGTGGAGAGGAGAGAGGCATCAAAATGGCTTAACCATGGCGTACGGGCATGCTTGACCCGGTGCGGGAGCCATAGGATGCACGGGATCCGGCCGTGCGGCGGCACGGTCGTGTGTGCAAATATGGAAGTTACGGAGTCATGGAGGCTGTGGTTAAGGGCCGTTCGGGCTCTCGGGTGATGACAAACATTGTGGTGGTGAGGCCGGAGGCATCAAAACACCTTAACTATGGCATACGGTCGTGCTTGACCTAGTGCCGAGAGGCTGTAGGACACGCGGGGAACCGGGCGTGCGGTAGCATAGTCGTGTGTGCAAATATGGCGGTTCTAGAGCTGTGGAGCCATGGTTAAGGGCCATTCGGGTCCTCGAGCCGCAATAAATGCTGTGGTGGAGAGGCCGGAGGTGTCAAAACGCCTTAACCATGGCGCATGGGCGTGCTTGACTTGGTGCGAGGAGCCGTAGGACGCGCGAGGAACCGGCCGTGCGGCGGCAAAGTCGTGTGTGCAAATATGGCGGTTACGGAGCCGTGGAGCCGAGGTTAAGGGCCATTCGGGCTCTCGAGCTATGGCAAACACTATGGTAGAGAAGCCGGATGTGTCAAAATGCCTTAACCATGGCGTACGGGCATGCTTGACTCTGTGCCGGGAGCCATAGGACGCGTTGGAACCGACCATGCGGCGGCATGGTTGTGTGTGCAAATATGGCGGTTTTGGAGCCGTGGAACCGTGGTTAAGGGCCCTTCGGGCTCTTGGGTGATGGAAAACTCTATGGTGGAGAGGAGAGAGGCATCAAAATGGCTTAACCATGGCGTACGGGCATGCTTGACCCGGTGCGGGAGCCATAGGATGCACGGGATCCGGCCGTGCGGCGGCACGGTCGTGTGTGCAAATATGGAAGTTACGGAGTCATGGAGGCTGTGGTTAAGGGCCGTTCGGGCTCTCGGGTGATGACAAACATTGTGGTGGTGAGGCCGGAGGCATCAAAACACCTTAACTATGGCATACGGTCGTGCTTGACCTAGTGCCGAGAGGCATGTAGGACGCGGGAACCATTTGTGCGGTAGCATAGTCGTGTGTGCAAATATGGCGGTTCTAGAGCTGTGGAGCCATGGTTAAGGGCCATTCGGGTCCTCGAGCCGCAATAAATGCTGTGGTGGAGAGGCCGGAGGTGTCAAAACGCCTTAACCATGGCGCATGGGCGTGCTTGACTTGGTGCGAGGAGCCGTAGGACGCGCGGAACCGGCCGTGCGGCGGCAAAGTCGTGTGTGCAAATATGGCGGTTACGGAGCCGTGGAGCCGAGGTTAAGGGCCATTCGGGCTCTCGAGCTATGGCAAACACTATGGTAGAGAAGCCGGATGTGTCAAAATGCCTTAACCATGGCGTACGGGCATGCTTGACTCTGTGCCGGGAGCCATAGGACGCGTTGGAACCGACCATGCGGCGGCATGGTTGTGTGTGCAAATATGGCGGTTTTGGAGCCGTGGAACCGTGGTTAAGGGCCCTTCGGGCTCTTGGGTGATGGAAAACTCTATGGTGGAGAGGAGAGAGGCATCAAAATGGCTTAACCATGGCGTACGGGCATGCTTGACCCGGTCGGGAGCCATAGGATGCACGGGGATCCGGCCGTGCGGCGGCACGGTCGTGTGTGCAAATATGGAAGTTACGGAGTCATGGAGGCTGTGGTTAAGGGCCGTTCGGGCTCTCGGGTGATGACAAACATTGTGGTGGTGAGCCCGGAGGCATCAAAACACCTTAACTATGGCATACGGTCGTGCTTGACCTAGTGCTGAGGAGGCTGTAGGACACGCGGGGAACCGGGTGTGCGGTAGCATAGTCGTGTGTGCAAATATGGCGGTTCTAGAGTTTGTGGAGCCATGGTTAAGGGCCATTCGGGTCCTCGAGCCGCAATAAATGCTGTGGTGGAGAGGCCGGAGGTGTCAAAACGCCTTAACCATGGCGCATGGGCGTGCTTGACTTGGTGCGAGGAGCCGTAGGACGCGGGGAACCGGCCGTGCGGCGGCAAAGTCGTGTGTGCAAATATGGCGGTTACGGAGCCGTGGAGCCGAGGTTAAGGGCCATTCGGGCTCTCGAGCTATGGCAAACACTATGGTAGAGAAGCCGGATGTGTCAAAATGCCTTAACCATGGCGTACGGGCATGCTTGACTCGTGCCGGGAGCCATAGGACGCGTTGGAACCGACCATGCGGCGGCATGGTTGTGTGTGCAAATATGGCGGTTTTGGAGCCGTGGAACCGTGGTTAAGGGCCCTTCGGGCTCTTGGGTGATGGAAAACTCTATGGTGGAGAGGAGAGAGGCATCAAAATGGCTTAACCATGGCGTACGGGCATGCTTGACCCGGTGCGGGAGCCATAGGATGCACGGGATCCGGCCGTGCGGCGGCACGGTCGTGTGTGCAAATATGGAAGTTACGGAGTCATGGAGCTGTGGTTAAGGGCCGTTCGGGCTCTCGGGTGATGACAAACATTGTGGTGGTGAGGCCCGGAGGCATCAAAACACCTTAACTATGGCATACGGTCGTGCTTGACCTAGTGCGAGAGAAGGCTGTAGGACACGCGGGAACCGGTTTGTGCGGTAGCATAGTCGTGTGTGCAAATATGGCGGTTCTAGAGCTGTGGAGCCATGGTTAAGGGCCATTCGGGTCCTCGAGCCGCAATAAATGCTGTGGTGGAGAGGCCGGAGGTGTCAAAACGCCTTAACCATGGCGCATGGGCGTGCTTGACTTGGTGCGAGGAGCCGTAGGACGCGCGGGAACCGGCCGTGCGGCGGCAGTCGTCGTGTGTGCAAATATGGGTTACGGAGCCGTGGAGCCGAGGTTAAGGGCCATTCGGGCTCTCGAGCTATGGCAAACACTATGGTAGAGAAGCCGAGATGTGTCAAAATGCCTTAACCATGGCGTACGGGCATGCTTGACTCGTGCCGGGAGCCATAGGACGCGTTGGAACCGACCATGCGGCGGCATGGTTGTGTGTGCAAATATGGCGGTTTTGGAGCCGTGGAACCGTGGTTAAGGGCCCTTCGGGCTCTTGGGTGATGGAAAACTCTATGGTGGAGAGGAGAGAGGCATCAAAATGGCTTAACCATGGCGTACGGGCATGCTTGACCCGGTGCGGGAGCCATAGGATGCACGGGATCCGGCCGTGCGGCGGCACGGTCGTGTGTGCAAATATGGAAGTTACGGAGTCATGGGGCTGTGGTTAAGGGCCGTTCGGGCTCTCGGGTGATGACAAACATTGTGGTGGTGAGCCCGGAGGCATCAAAACACCTTAACTATGGCATACGGTCGTGCTTGACCTAGTGCCGAGAGGCTGTAGGACACGCGGGGAACCGGCTGTGCGGTAGCATAGTCGTGTGTGCAAATATGGCGGTTCTAGAGCTGTGGAGCCATGGTTAAGGGCCATTCGGGTCCTCGAGCCGCAATAAATGCTGTGGTGGAGAGGCCGGAGGTGTCAAAACGCCTTAACCATGGCGCATGGGCGTGCTTGACTTGGTGCGAGGAGCCGTAGGACGCGCGGGAACCGGCCGTGCGGCGGCAAAGTCGTGTGTGCAAATATGGCGGTTACGGAGCCGTGGAGCCGAGGTTAAGGGCCATTCGGGCTCTCGAGCTATGGCAAACACTATGGTAGAGAAGCCGAGATGTGTCAAAATGCCTTAACCATGGCGTACGGGCATGCTTGACTGTGCCGGGAGCCATAGGACGCGTTGGAACCGACCATGCGGCGGCATGGTTGTGTGTGCAAATATGGCGGTTTTGGAGCCGTGGAACCGTGGTTAGGGGCCTTCGGGCTCTTGGGTGATGGAAAACTCTATGGTGGAGAGGAGAGAGGCATCAAAATGGCTTAACCATGGCGTACGGGCATGCTTGACCCGGTCGGGAGCCATAGGATGCACGGGATCCGGCCGTGCGGCGGCACGGTCGTGTGTGCAAATATGGAAGTTACGGAGTCATGGAGCTGTGGTTAAGGGCCGTTCGGGCTCTCGGGTGATGACAAACATTGTGGTGGTGAGCCGGAGGCATCAAAACACCTTAACTATGGCATACGGTCGTGCTTGACCTAGTGCCGAGGAAGGTAGGACACGCGGGAACCGGGCTGTGCGGTAGCATAGTCGTGTGTGCAAATATGGCGGTTCTAGAGTTTGTGGAGCCATGGTTAAGGGCCATTCGGGTCCTCGAGCCGCAATAAATGCTGTGGTGGAGAGGCCGGAGGTGTCAAAACGCCTTAACCATGGCGCATGGGCGTGCTTGACTTGGTGCGAGGAGCCGTAGGGACGCGGGAACCGGCCGTGCGGCGGCAAAGTCGTGTGTGCAAATATGGCGGTTACGGAGCCGTGGAGCCGAGGTTAAGGGCCATTCGGGCTCTCGAGCTATGGCAAACACTATGGTAGAGAAGCCGGATGTGTCAAAATGCCTTAACCATGGCGTACGGGCATGCTTGACTCGTGCCGGGAGCCATAGGACGCGTTGGAACCGACCATGCGGCGGCATGGTTGTGTGTGCAAATATGGCGGTTTTGGAGCCGTGGAACCGTGGTTAAGGGCCCTTCGGGCTCTTGGGTGATGGAAAACTCTATGGTGGAGAGGAGAGAGGCATCAAAATGGCTTAACCATGGCGTACGGGCATGCTTGACCCGGTCCGGGAGCCATAGGATGCACGGGATCCGGCCGTGCGGCGGCACGGTCGTGTGTGCAAATATGGAAGTTACGGAGTCATGGAGCTGTGGTTAAGGGCCGTTCGGGCTCTCGGGTGATGACAAACATTGTGGTGGTGAGCCCGGAGGCATCAAAACACCTTAACTATGGCATACGGTCGTGCTTGACCTAGTGCCGAGGCATGTAGGACACGCGGGAACCGGTTTGTGCGGTAGCATAGTCGTGTGTGCAAATATGGCGGTTCTAGAGCTGTGGAGCCATGGTTAAGGGCCATTCGGGTCCTCGAGCCGCAATAAATGCTGTGGTGGAGAGGCCGGAGGTGTCAAAACGCCTTAACCATGGCGCATGGGCGTGCTTGACTTGGTGCGAGGAGCCGTAGGACGCGCGGGAACCGGCCGTGCGGCGGCAAAGTCGTGTGTGCAAATATGGCGGTTACGGAGCCGTGGAGCCGAGGTTAAGGGCCATTCGGGCTCTCGAGCTATGGCAAACACTATGGTAGAGAAGCCGAGATGTGTCAAAATGCCTTAACCATGGCGTACGGGCATGCTTGACTCGTGCCGGGAGCCATAGGACGCGTTGGAACCGACCATGCGGGCATGGTTGTGTGTGCAAATATGGCGGTTTTGGAGCTGGAACCGTGGTTAAGGGCCCTTCGGGCTCTTGGGTGATGGAAAACTCTATGGTGGAGAGGAGAGAGGCATCAAAATGGCTTAACCATGGCGTACGGGCATGCTTGACCCGGTGCGGGAGCCATAGGATGCACGGGATCCGGCCGTGCGGCGGCACGGTCGTGTGTGCAAATATGGAAGTTACGGAGTCATGGGGCTGTGGTTAAGGGCCGTTCGGGCTCTCGGGTGATGACAAACATTGTGGTGGTGAGCCCGGAGGCATCAAAACACCTTAACTATGGCATACGGTCGTGCTTGACCTAGTGTGAGGAGGCATGTAGGACACGGGAACCATTTGTGCGGTAGCATAGTCGTGTGTGCAAATATGGCGGTTCTAGAGCTGTGGAGCCATGGTTAAGGGCCATTCGGGTCCTCGAGCCGCAATAAATGCTGTGGTGGAGAGGCCGGAGGTGTCAAAACGCCTTAACCATGGCGCATGGGCGTGCTTGACTTGGTGCGACCGTAGGACGCGCGGGAACCGGCCGTGCGGCGGCAAAGTCGTGTGTGCAAATATGGCGGTTACGGAGCCGTGGAGCCGAGGTTAAGGGCCATTCGGGCTCTCGAGCTATGGCAAACACTATGGTAGAGAAGCCGGATGTGTCAAAATGCCTTAACCATGGCGTACGGGCATGCTTGACTGTGCCGGGAGCCATAGGACGCGTTGGAACCGACCATGCGGCGGCATGGTTGTGTGTGCAAATATGGCGGTTTTGGAGCCGTGGAACCGTGGTTAAGGGCCCTTCGGGCTCTTGGGTGATGGAAAACTCTATGGTGGAGAGGAGAGAGGCATCAAAATGGCTTAACCATGGCGTACGGGCATGCTTGACCCGGTGCGGGAGCCATAGGATGCACGGGATCCGGCCGTGCGGCGGCACGGTCGTGTGTGCAAATATGGAAGTTACGGAGTCATGGAGCTGTGGTTAAGGGCCGTTCGGGCTCTCGGGTGATGACAAACATTGTGGTGGTGAGGCCGGAGGCATCAAAACACCTTAACTATGGCATACGGTCGTGCTTGACCTAGTGCCGAGAGGCATAGGACACGCGGGGAACCGGGCTGTGCGGTAGCATAGTCGTGTGTGCAAATATGGCGGTTCTAGAGCTGTGGAGCCATGGTTAAGGGCCATTCGGGTCCTCGAGCCGCAATAAATGCTGTGGTGGAGAGGCCGGAGGTGTCAAAACGCCTTAACCATGGCGCATGGGCGTGCTTGACTTGGTGCGAGGAGCCGTAGGGACGCGGGAACCGGCCGTGCGGCGGCAAAGTCGTGTGTGCAAATATGGCGGTTCGGAGCCGTGGAGCCGAGGTTAAGGGCCATTCGGGCTCTCGAGCTATGGCAAACACTATGGTAGAGAAGCCGGATGTGTCAAAATGCCTTAACCATGGCGTACGGGCATGCTTGACTACGTGCCGGGAGCCATAGGACGCGTTGGAACCGACCATGCGGCGGCATGGTTGTGTGTGCAAATATGGCGGTTTTGGAGCCGTGGAACCGTGGTTAAGGGCCCTTCGGGCTCTTGGGTGATGGAAAACTCTATGGTGGGAGAGAGGCATCAAAATGGCTTAACCATGGCGTACGGGCATGCTTGACCCGGTGCGGGAGCCATAGGATGCACGGGATCCGGCCGTGCGGCGGCACGGTCGTGTGTGCAAATATGGAAGTTACGGAGTCATGGAGCTGTGGTTAAGGGCCGTTCGGGCTCTCGGGTGATGACAAACATTGTGGTGGTGAGGCCGGAGGCATCAAAACACCTTAACTATGGCATACGGTCGTGCTTGACCTAGTGGAAGGCTGTAGGACACGCGGGAACCGGGCTGTGCGGTAGCATAGTCGTGTGTGCAAATATGGCGGTTCTAGAGTTTGTGGAGCCATGGTTAAGGGCCATTCGGGTCCTCGAGCCGCAATAAATGCTGTGGTGGAGAGGCCGGAGGTGTCAAAACGCCTTAACCATGGCGCATGGCGTGCTTGACTTGGTGCGAGGAGCCGTAGGACGCGGGAACCGGCCGTGCGGCGGCAAAGTCGTGTGTGCAAATATGGCGGTTACGGAGCCGTGGAGCCGAGGTTAAGGGCCATTCGGGCTCTCGAGCTATGGCAAACACTATGGTAGAGAAGCCGGATGTGTCAAAATGCCTTAACCATGGCGTACGGGCATGCTTGACTACGTGCCGGGAGCCATAGGACGCGTTGGAACCGACCATGCGGCGGCATGGTTGTGTGTGCAAATATGGCGGTTTTGGAGCCGTGGAACCGTGGTTAAGGGCCCTTCGGGCTCTTGGGTGATGGAAAACTCTATGGTGGAGAGGAGAGAGGCATCAAAATGGCTTAACCATGGCGTACGGGCATGCTTGACCCGGTCTTAGGGAGCCATAGGATGCACGGGATCCGGCCGTGCGGCGGCACGGTCGTGTGTGCAAATATGGAAGTTACGGAGTCATGGAGGCTGTGGTTAAGGGCCGTTCGGGCTCTCGGGTGATGACAAACATTGTGGTGGTGAGGCCGGAGGCATCAAAACACCTTAACTATGGCATACGGTCGTGCTTGACCTAGTGCCGAGAAGGCATGTAGGACACGCGGGGAACCGCATTTGTGCGGTAGCATAGTCGTGTGTGCAAATATGGCGGTTCTAGAGCTGTGGAGCCATGGTTAAGGGCCATTCGGGTCCTCGAGCCGCAATAAATGCTGTGGTGGAGAGGCCGGAGGTGTCAAAACGCCTTAACCATGGCGCATGGGCGTGCTTGACTTGGTGCGAGGAGCCGTAGGACGCGCGAACCGGCCGTGCGGCGGCAAAGTCGTGTGTGCAAATATGGCGGTTACGGAGCCGTGGAGCCGAGGTTAAGGGCCATTCGGGCTCTCGAGCTATGGCAAACACTATGGTAGAGAAGCCGAGATGTGTCAAAATGCCTTAACCATGGCGTACGGGCATGCTTGACTCTGTGCCGGGAGCCATAGGACGCGTTGGAACCGACCATGCGGCGGCATGGTTGTGTGTGCAAATATGGCGGTTTTGGAGCCGTGGAACCGTGGTTAAGGGCCCTTCGGGCTCTTGGGTGATGGAAAACTCTATGGTGGAGAGGAGAGAGGCATCAAAATGGCTTAACCATGGCGTACGGGCATGCTTGACCCGGTGCCGGGAGCCATAGGATGCACGGGATCCGGCCGTGCGGCGGCACGGTCGTGTGTGCAAATATGGAAGTTACGGAGTCATGGAGCTGTGGTTAAGGGCCGTTCGGGCTCTCGGGTGATGACAAACATTGTGGTGGTGAGGCCGGAGGCATCAAAAACCTTACCTATGGCATACGGTCGTGCTTGACCTAGTGCCGAGAGGCTGTAGGACACGCGGGAACCGGTTTGTGCGGTAGCATAGTCGTGTGTGCAAATATGGCAGTTCTAGAGCTGTGGAGCCATGGTTAAGGGCCATTCGGGTCCTCGAGCCGCAATAAATGCTGTGGTGGAGAGGCCCGAGGTGTCAAAACGCCTTAACCATGGCGCATGGGCGTGCTTGACTTGGTGCGAGGAGCCGTAGGACGCGCAGGAACCGGCCGTGCGGCGGCAAAGTCGTGTGTGCAAATATGGCAGTTCTGGAGCCGTGGAGCCGAGGTTAAGGGCCATTCAGGCTCTCGAGCTATGGCAAACACTATGGTAGAGAAGCCAGATGTGTCAAAATGCCTTAACCATGGCGTACGGGCATGCTTGACTGTGCCGGGAGCCATAGGACGCGTTGGAACCGACCATGCGGCGGCATGGTTGTGTGTGCAAATATGGCGGTTTTGGAGCCGTGGAACCGTGGTTAAGGGCCCTTCGGGCTCTTGGGTGATGGAAAACTCTATGGTGGAGAGGAGAGAGGCATCAAAATGGCTTAACCATGGCGTACGGGCATGCTTGACCCGGTGCGGGAGCCATAGGATGCACGGGATCCGGCCGTGCGGCGGCACGGTCGTGTGTGCAAATATGGAAGTTACGGAGTCATGGAGCTGTGGTTAAGGGCCGTTCGGGCTCTCGGGTGATGACAAACATTGTGGTGGTGAGGCCGGGAGGCATCAAAACACCTTAACTATGGCATACGGTCGTGCTTGACCTAGTGTGCCGAGAGGCATGTAGGACACGCGGGAACATTTGTGCGGTAGCATAGTCGTGTGTGCAAATATGGCGGTTCTAGAGCTGTGGAGCCATGGTTAAGGGCCATTCGGGTCCTCGAGCCGCAATAAATGCTGTGGTGGAGAGGCCGGAGGTGTCAAAACGCCTTAACCATGGCGCATGGGCGTGCTTGACTTGGTGCGAGGAGCCGTAGGGCGCGGGAACCGGCCGTGCGGCGGCAAAGTCGTGTGTGCAAATATGGCGGTTACGGAGCCGTGGAGCCGAGGTTAAGGGCCATTCGGGCTCTCGAGCTATGGCAAACACTATGGTAGAGAAGCCGAGATGTGTCAAAATGCCTTAACCATGGCGTACGGGCATGCTTGACTCGTGCCGGGAGCCATAGGACGCGTTGGAACCGACCATGCGGCGGCATGGTTGTGTGTGCAAATATGGCGGTTTTGGAGCCGTGGAACCGTGGTTAAGGGCCCTTCGGGCTCTTGGGTGATGGAAAACTCTATGGTGGAGAGGAGAGAGGCATCAAAATGGCTTAACCATGGCGTACGGGCATGCTTGACCCGGTCGGGAGCCATAGGATGCACGGGATCCGGCCGTGCGGCGGCACGGTCGTGTGTGCAAATATGGAAGTTACGGAGTCATGGAGGCTGTGGTTAAGGGCCGTTCGGGCTCTCGGGTGATGACAAACATTGTGGTGGTGAGGCCGGAGGCATCAAAACACCTTAACTATGGCATACGGTCGTGCTTGACCTAGTGCGAGAGGCTGTAGGACACGCGGGAACCATTTGTGCGGTAGCATAGTCGTGTGTGCAAATATGGCGGTTCTAGAGAGCTGTGGAGCCATGGTTAAGGGCCATTCGGGTCCTCGAGCCGCAATAAATGCTGTGGTGGAGAGGCCGGAGGTGTCAAAACGCCTTAACCATGGCGCATGGGCGTGCTTGACTTGGTGCGAGGAGCCGTAGGGACGCGCGGGAACCGGCCGTGCGGCGGCAAAGTCGTGTGTGCAAATATGGCGGTTCGGAGCCGTGGCCGAGGTTAAGGGCCATTCGGGCTCTCGAGCTATGGCAAACACTATGGTAGAGAAGCGAGATGTGTCAAAATGCCTTAACCATGGCGTACGGGCATGCTTGACTCGTGCCGGGAGCCATAGGACGCGTTGGAACCGACCATGCGGCGGCATGGTTGTGTGTGCAAATATGGCAGTTTTGGAGCCGTGGAACCGTGGTTAAGGGCCCTTCGGGCTCTTGGGTGATGGAAAACTCTATGGTGGAGAGGAGAGAGGCATCAAAATGGCTTAACCATGGCGTACGGGCATGCTTGACCCGGTCGGGAGCCATAGGATGCACGGGATCCCGTGCGGCGGCACGGTCGTGTGTGCAAATATGGAAGTTACGGAGTCATGGAGGCTGTGGTTAAGGGCCGTTCGGGCTCTCGGGTGATGACAAACATTGTGGTGGTGAGGCCGGAGGCATCAAAACACCTTAACTATGGCATACGGTCGTGCTTGACCTAGTGCGAGGAAGGCATGTAGGACACGCGGGAACCGGGCTGTGCGGTAGCATAGTCGTGTGTGCAAATATGGCGGTTCTAGAGCTGTGGAGCCATGGTTAAGGGCCATTCGGGTCCTCGAGCCGCAATAAATGCTGTGGTGGAGAGGCCGGAGGTGTCAAAACGCCTTAACCATGGCGCATGGGCGTGCTTGACTTGGTGCGAGGAGCCGTAGGGCGCGCCGGCCGCCGTGGCGGCAAAGTCGTGTGTGCAAATATGGCGGTTACGGAGCCGTGGAGCCGAGGTTAAGGGCCATTCGGGCTCTCGAGCTATGGCAAACACTATGGTAGAGAAGCCGGATGTGTCAAAATGCCTTAACCATGGCGTACGGGCATGCTTGACTCGTGCCGGGAGCCATAGGACGCGTTGGAACCGACCATGCGGCATGGCATGGTTGTGTGTGCAAATATGGCGGTTTTGGAGCCGTGGAACCGTGGTTAAGGGCCCTTCGGGCTCTTGGGTGATGGAAAACTCTATGGTGGAGAGGAGAGAGGCATCAAAATGGCTTAACCATGGCGTACGGGCATGCTTGACCCGGTTAGGGAGCCATAGGATGCACGGGATCCGGCCGTGCGGCGGCACGGTCGTGTGTGCAAATATGGAAGTTACGGAGTCATGGAGGCTGTGGTTAAGGGCCGTTCGGGCTCTCGGGTGATGACAAACATTGTGGTGGTGAGCCCGGAGGCATCAAAACACCTTAACTATGGCATACGGTCGTGCTTGACCTAGTGCGAGAGGCATGTAGGACACGCGGGAACCGGGCGTGCGGTAGCATAGTCGTGTGTGCAAATATGGCGGTTCTAGAGCTGTGGAGCCATGGTTAAGGGCCATTCGGGTCCTCGAGCCGCAATAAATGCTGTGGTGGAGAGGCCGGAGGTGTCAAAACGCCTTAACCATGGCGCATGGGCGTGCTTGACTTGGTGCGAGGAGCCGTAGGGACGCGCGGGAACCGGCCGTGCGGCGGCAAAGTCGTGTGTGCAAATATGGCGGTTACGGAGCCGTGGAGCCGAGGTTAAGGGCCATTCGGGCTCTCGAGCTATGGCAAACACTATGGTAGAGAAGCCGAGATGTGTCAAAATGCCTTAACCATGGCGTACGGGCATGCTTGACTCTGTGCCGGGAGCCATAGGACGCGTTGGAACCGACCATGCGGCGGCATGGTTGTGTGTGCAAATATGGCGGTTTTGGAGCCGTGGAACCGTGGTTAAGGGCCCTTCGGGCTCTTGGGTGATGGAAAACTCTATGGTGGAGAGGAGAGAGGCATCAAAATGGCTTAACCATGGCGTACGGGCATGCTTGACCCGGTGCTTGACCCGGTCTTGGGAGCCATAGGATGCACGGGATCCGGCCGTGCGGCGGCACGGTCGTGTGTGCAAATATGGAAGTTACGGAGTCATGGAGCTGTGGTTAAGGGCCGTTCGGGCTCTCGGGTGATGACAAACATTGTGGTGGTGAGGCCGGAGGCATCAAAACACCTTAACTATGGCATACGGTCGTGCTTGACCTAGTGCGAAGGCTGTAGGACACGCGGGAACCGGTTTGTGCGGTAGCATAGTCGTGTGTGCAAATATGGCGGTTCTAGAGCTGTGGAGCCATGGTTAAGGGCCATTCGGGTCCTCGAGCCGCAATAAATAAATGCTGTGGTGGAGAGGCCGGAGGTGTCAAAACGCCTTAACCATGGCGCATGGGCGTGCTTGACTTGGTGCGAGGAGCCGTAGGACGCGCGGGGAACCGGCCGTGCGGCGGCAAAGTCGTGTGTGCAAATATGGCGGTTACGGAGCCGTGGAGCCGAGGTTAAGGGCCATTCGGGCTCTCGAGCTATGGCAAACACTATGGTAGAGAAGCCGAGATGTGTCAAAATGCCTTAACCATGGCGTACGGGCATGCTTGACTGTGCCGGGAGCCATAGGACGCGTTGGAACCGACCATGCGGCGGCATGGTTGTGTGTGCAAATATGGCGGTTTTGGAGCCGTGGAACCGTGGTTAAGGGCCCTTCGGGCTCTTGGGTGATGGAAAACTCTATGGTGGAGAGGAGAGAGGCATCAAAATGGCTTAACCATGGCGTACGGGCATGCTTGACCCGGTGCCGGGAGCCATAGGATGCACGGGATCCGGCCGTGCGGCGGCACGGTCGTGTGTGCAAATATGGAAGTTCGGAGTCATGGAGGCTGTGGTTAAGGGCCGTTCGGGCTCTCGGGTGATGACAAACATTGTGGTGGTGAGGCCGGAGGCATCAAAACACCTTAACTATGGCATACGGTCGTGCTTGACCTAGTGCGAAGGCATGTAGGACACGCGGGAACCGGGCTGTGCGGTAGCATAGTCGTGTGTGCAAATATGGCGGTTCTAGAGCTGTGGAGCCATGGTTAAGGGCCATTCGGGTCCTCGAGCCGCAATAAATGCTGTGGTGGAGAGGCCGGAGGTGTCAAAACGCCTTAACCATGGCGCATGGGCGTGCTTGACTTGGTGCGAGGAGCCGTAGGACGCGGAACCGGCCGTGCGGCGGCAAAGTCGTGTGTGCAAATATGGCGGTTACGGAGCCGTGGAGCCGAGGTTAAGGGCCATTCGGGCTCTCGAGCTATGGCAAACACTATGGTAGAGAAGCCGGATGTGTCAAAATGCCTTAACCATGGCGTACGGGCATGCTTGACTACGTGCCGGGAGCCATAGGACGCGTTGGAACCGACCATGCGGCGGCATGGTTGTGTGTGCAAATATGGCGGTTTTGGAGCCGTGGAACCGTGGTTAAGGGCCCTTCGGGCTCTTGGGTGATGGAAAACTCTATGGTGGAGAGGAGAGAGGCATCAAAATGGCTTAACCATGGCGTACGGGCATGCTTGACCCGGTCCGGGAGCCATAGGATGCACGGGATCCGGCCGTGCGGGCACGGTCGTGTGTGCAAATATGGAAGTTACGGAGTCATGGAGGCTGTGGTTAAGGGCCGTTCGGGCTCTCGGGTGATGACAAACATTGTGGTGGTGAGGCCCGGAGGCATCAAAACACCT
The DNA here is from genome assembly GCA_018135685.1 of Themeda triandra. Classification (NCBI taxonomy): domain Eukaryota; kingdom Viridiplantae; phylum Streptophyta; class Magnoliopsida; order Poales; family Poaceae; genus Themeda; species Themeda triandra. The sequence goes on from JAENPR010000841.1 coordinate 15,694, forward strand.
TAACTATGGCATACGGTCGTGCTTGACCTAGTGCCGAGAGGCATGTAGGACACGCGGGAACCGGGCTGTGCGGTAGCATAGTCGTGTGTGCAAATATGGCGGTTCTAGAGCTGTGGAGCCATGGTTAAGGGCCATTCGGGTCCTCGAGCCGCAATAAATGCTGTGGTGGAGAGGCCGGAGGTGTCAAAACGCCTTAACCATGGCGCATGGGCGTGCTTGACTTGGTGCGAGGAGCCGTAGGACGCGCGCGAACCGGCCGTGCGGCGGCAAAGTCGTGTGTGCAAATATGGCGGTTACGGAGCCGTGGAGCCGAGGTTAAGGGCCATTCGGGCTCTCGAGCTATGGCAAACACTATGGTAGAGAAGCCGAGATGTGTCAAAATGCCTTAACCATGGCGTACGGGCATGCTTGACTCTGTGCCGGGAGCCATAGGACGCGTTGGAACCGACCATGCGGCGGCATGGTTGTGTGTGCAAATATGGCGGTTTTGGAGCCGTGGAACCGTGGTTAAGGGCCCTTCGGGCTCTTGGGTGATGGAAAACTCTATGGTGGAGAGGAGAGAGGCATCAAAATGGCTTAACCATGGCGTACGGGCATGCTTGACCCGGTGCGGGAGCCATAGGATGCACGGGATCCGGCCGTGCGGCGGCACGGTCGTGTGTGCAAATATGGAAGTTACGGAGTCATGGAGCTGTGGTTAAGGGCCGTTCGGGCTCTCGGGTGATGACAAACATTGTGGTGGTGAGGCCGGAGGCATCAAAACACCTTAACTATGGCATACGGTCGTGCTTGACCTAGTGCGAGAGGCTGTAGGACACGCGGGACGGGGGGCGGTGCGGTAGCATAGTCGTGTGTGCAAATATGGCGGTTCTAGAGTTTGTGGAGCCATGGTTAAGGGCCATTCGGGTCCTCGAGCCGCAATAAATGCTGTGGTGGAGAGGCCGGAGGTGTCAAAACGCCTTAACCATGGCGCATGGGCGTGCTTGACTTGGTGCGAGGAGCCGTAGGACGCGCGGGAACCGGCCGTGCGGCGGCAAAGTCGTGTGTGCAAATATGGCGGTTACGGAGCCGTGGAGCCGAGGTTAAGGGCCATTCGGGCTCTCGAGCTATGGCAAACACTATGGTAGAGAAGCCGGATGTGTCAAAATGCCTTAACCATGGCGTACGGGCATGCTTGACTACGTGCCGGGAGCCATAGGACGCGTTGGAACCGACCATGCGGCGGCATGGTTGTGTGTGCAAATATGGCGGTTTTGGAGCCGTGGAACCGTGGTTAAGGGCCCTTCGGGCTCTTGGGTGATGGAAAACTCTATATGGTGGAGAGGAGAGAGGCATCAAAATGGCTTAACCATGGCGTACGGGCATGCTTGACCCGGTGCGGGAGCCATAGGATGCACGGGATCCGGCCGTGCGGCGGCACGGTCGTGTGTGCAAATATGGAAGTTACGGAGTCATGGAGGCTGTGGTTAAGGGCCGTTCGGGCTCTCGGGTGATGACAAACATTGTGGTGGTGAGGCCCGGAGGCATCAAAACACCTTAACTATGGCATACGGTCGTGCTTGACCTAGTGCGAGAGGCTGTAGGACACGCGGGAACCGGGTTTGTGCGGTAGCATAGTCGTGTGTGCAAATATGGCGGTTCTAGAGCTGTGGAGCCATGGTTAAGGGCCATTCGGGTCCTCGAGCCGCAATAAATGCTGTGGTGGAGAGGCCGGAGGTGTCAAAACGCCTTAACCATGGCGCATGGGCGTGCTTGACTTGGTGCGAGGAGCCGTAGGACGCGCGGAACCGGCCGTGCGGCGGCAAAGTCGTGTGTGCAAATATGGCGGTTACGGAGCCGTGGAGCCGAGGTTAAGGGCCATTCGGGCTCTCGAGCTATGGCAAACACTATGGTAGAGAAGCCGGATGTGTCAAAATGCCTTAACCATGGCGTACGGGCATGCTTGACTACGTGCCGGGAGCCATAGGACGCGTTGGAACCGACCATGCGGCGGCATGGTTGTGTGTGCAAATATGGCGGTTTTGGAGCCGTGGAACCGTGGTTAAGGGCCCTTCGGGCTCTTGGGTGATGGAAAACTCTATGGTGGAGAGGAGAGAGGCATCAAAATGGCTTAACCATGGCGTACGGGCATGCTTGACCCGGTGCGGGAGCCATAGGATGCACGGGATCCGGCCGTGCGGCGGCACGGTCGTGTGTGCAAATATGGAAGTTACGGAGTCATGGAGCTGTGGTTAAGGGCCGTTCGGGCTCTCGGGTGATGACAAACATTGTGGTGGTGAGGCCCGGAGGCATCAAAACACCTTAACTATGGCATGGCATACGGTGTGCTTGACCTAGTGCCGAGAGAGGCATGTAGGACACGCGGGAACCGGGTTTGTGCGGTAGCATAGTCGTGTGTGCAAATATGGCGGTTCTAGAGCTGTGGAGCCATGGTTAAGGGCCATTCGGGTCCTCGAGCCGCAATAAATGCTGTGGTGGAGAGGCCGGAGGTGTCAAAACGCCTTAACCATGGCGCATGGGCGTGCTTGACTTGGTGCGAGCGCCGTAGGACGCGCGCGGGAACCGGCCGTGCGGCGGCAAAGTCGTGTGTGCAAATATGGCGGTTACGGAGCCGTGGAGCCGAGGTTAAGGGCCATTCGGGCTCTCGAGCTATGGCAAACACTATGGTAGAGAAGCCGAGATGTGTCAAAATGCCTTAACCATGGCGTACGGGCATGCTTGACTACGTGCCGGGAGCCATAGGACGCGTTGGAACCGACCATGCGGCGGCATGGTTGTGTGTGCAAATATGGCGGTTTTGGAGCCGTGGAACCGTGGTTAAGGGCCCTTCGGGCTCTTGGGTGATGGAAAACTCTATGGTGGAGAGGAGAGAGGCATCAAAATGGCTTAACCATGGCGTACGGGCATGCTTGACCCGGTCGGGAGCCATAGGATGCACGGGATCCGGCCGTGCGGCGGCACGGTCGTGTGTGCAAATATGGAAGTTACGGAGTCATGGGGCTGTGGTTAAGGGCCGTTCGGGCTCTCGGGTGATGACAAACATTGTGGTGGTGAGGCCGGAGGCATCAAAACACCTTAACTATGGCATACGGTCGTGCTTGACCTAGTGCCGAGAGGCATGTAGGACACGCGGGAACCGGGTTTGTGCGGTAGCATAGTCGTGTGTGCAAATATGGCGGTTCTAGAGCTGTGGAGCCATGGTTAAGGGCCATTCGGGTCCTCGAGCCGCAATAAATGCTGTGGTGGAGAGGCCGGAGGTGTCAAAACGCCTTAACCATGGCGCATGGGCGTGCTTGACTTGGTGCGAGGAGCCGTAGGACGCGCGGGAACCGGCCGTGCGGCGGCAAAGTCGTGTGTGCAAATATGGCGGTTACGGAGCCGTGGAGCCGAGGTTAAGGGCCATTCGGGCTCTCGAGCTATGGCAAACACTATGGTAGAGAAGCCGGATGTGTCAAAATGCCTTAACCATGGCGTACGGGCATGCTTGACTCTGTGCCGGGAGCCATAGGACGCGTTGGAACCGACCATGCGGCGGCATGGTTGTGTGTGCAAATATGGCGGTTTTGGAGCCGTGGAACCGTGGTTAAGGGCCCTTCGGGCTCTTGGGTGATGGAAAACTCTATGGTGGAGAGGAGAGAGGCATCAAAATGGCTTAACCATGGCGTACGGGCATGCTTGACCCGGTCCGGGAGCCATAGGATGCACGGGATCCGGCCGTGCGGCGGCACGGTCGTGTGTGCAAATATGGAAGTTACGGAGTCATGGAGCTGTGGTTAAGGGCCGTTCGGGCTCTCGGGTGATGACAAACATTGTGGTGGTGAGGCCGGAGGCATCAAAACACCTTAACTATGGCATACGGTCGTGCTTGACCTAGTGCGAGAAGGCTGTAGGACACGCGGGAACCGGTTTGTGCGGTAGCATAGTCGTGTGTGCAAATATGGCGGTTCTAGAGCTGTGGAGCCATGGTTAAGGGCCATTCGGGTCCTCGAGCCGCAATAAATGCTGTGGTGGAGAGGCCGGAGGTGTCAAAACGCCTTAACCATGGCGCATGGGCGTGCTTGACTTGGTGCGAGGAGCCGTAGGGCGCGGGAACCGGCCGTGCGGCGGCAAAGTCGTGTGTGCAAATATGGCGGTTACGGAGCCGTGGAGCCGAGGTTAAGGGCCATTCGGGCTCTCGAGCTATGGCAAACACTATGGTAGAGAAGCCGGATGTGTCAAAATGCCTTAACCATGGCGTACGGGCATGCTTGACTGTGCCGGGAGCCATAGGACGCGTTGGAACCGACCATGCGGCGGCATGGTTGTGTGTGCAAATATGGCGGTTTTGGAGCCGTGGAACCGTGGTTAAGGGCCCTTCGGGCTCTTGGGTGATGGAAAACTCTATGGTGGAGAGGAGAGAGGCATCAAAATGGCTTAACCATGGCGTACGGGCATGCTTGACCCGGTGCGGGAGCCATAGGATGCACGGGATCCGGCCGTGCGGCGGCACGGTCGTGTGTGCAAATATGGAAGTTACGGAGTCATGGAGGCTGTGGTTAAGGGCCGTTCGGGCTCTCGGGTGATGACAAACATTGTGGTGGTGAGGCCCGGAGGCATCAAAAACCTTAACCTTATGGCATGGCATACGGTCGTGCTTGACCTAGTGCGAGAGGCTGTAGGACACGCGGGAACCGGGTTTGTGCGGTAGCATAGTCGTGTGTGCAAATATGGCGGTTCTAGAGCTGTGGAGCCATGGTTAAGGGCCATTCGGGTCCTCGAGCCGCAATAAATGCTGTGGTGGAGAGGCCGGAGGTGTCAAAACGCCTTAACCATGGCGCATGGGCGTGCTTGACTTGGTGCGAGGAGCGTAGGACGCGCGGGAACCGGCCGTGCGGCGGCAAAGTCGTGTGTGCAAATATGGCGGTTACGGAGCCGTGGAGCCGAGGTTAAGGGCCATTCGGGCTCTCGAGCTATGGCAAACACTATGGTAGAGAAGCCGGATGTGTCAAAATGCCTTAACCATGGCGTACGGGCATGCTTGACTCTGTGCCGGGAGCCATAGGACGCGTTGGAACCGACCATGCGGCGGCATGGTTGTGTGTGCAAATATGGCGGTTTTGGAGCCGTGGAACCGTGGTTAAGGGCCCTTCGGGCTCTTGGGTGATGGAAAACTCTATGGTGGAGAGGAGAGAGGCATCAAAATGGCTTAACCATGGCGTACGGGCATGCTTGACCCGGTCGGGAGCCATAGGATGCACGGGATCCGGCCGTGCGGCGGCACGGTCGTGTGTGCAAATATGGAAGTTACGGAGTCATGGAGGCTGTGGTTAAGGGCCGTTCGGGCTCTCGGGTGATGACAAACATTGTGGTGGTGAGCCCGGAGGCATCAAAACACCTTAACTATGGCATACGGTCGTGCTTGACCTAGTGCCGAGAGGCTGTAGGACACGCGGGAACCGGGCGTGCGGTAGCATAGTCGTGTGTGCAAATATGGCGGTTCTAGAGCTGTGGAGCCATGGTTAAGGGCCATTCGGGTCCTCGAGCCGCAATAAATGCTGTGGTGGAGAGGCCGGAGGTGTCAAAACGCCTTAACCATGGCGCATGGGCGTGCTTGACTTGGTGCGAGGAGCCGTAGGACGCGCGGGAACCGGCCGTGCGGCGGCAAAGTCGTGTGTGCAAATATGGCGGTTACGGAGCCGTGGAGCCGAGGTTAAGGGCCATTCGGGCTCTCGAGCTATGGCAAACACTATGGTAGAGAAGCCGAGATGTGTCAAAATGCCTTAACCATGGCGTACGGGCATGCTTGACTGTGCCGGGAGCCATAGGACGCGTTGGAACCGACCATGCGGCGGCATGGTTGTGTGTGCAAATATGGCGGTTTTGGAGCCGTGGAACCGTGGTTAAGGGCCCTTCGGGCTCTTGGGTGATGGAAAACTCTATGGTGGAGAGGAGAGAGGCATCAAAATGGCTTAACCATGGCGTACGGGCATGCTTGACCCGGTCGGGAGCCATAGGATGCACGGGATCCGGCCGTGCGGCGGCACGGTCGTGTGTGCAAATATGGAAGTTACGGAGTCATGGAGCTGTGGTTAAGGGCCGTTCGGGCTCTCGGGTGATGACAAACATTGTGGTGGTGAGGCCGGAGGCATCAAAACACCTTAACTATGGCATACGGTCGTGCTTGACCTAGTGCCGAGGAGGCTGTAGGACACGCGGGGAACCGGTTTGTGCGGTAGCATAGTCGTGTGTGCAAATATGGCGGTTCTAGAGTTTGTGGAGCCATGGTTAAGGGCCATTCGGGTCCTCGAGCCGCAATAAATGCTGTGGTGGAGAGGCCCGGAGGTGTCAAAACGCCTTAACCATGGCGCATGGGCGTGCTTGACTTGGTGCGAGGAGCCGTAGGACGCGCGGGAACCGGCCGTGCGGCGGCAAAGTCGTGTGTGCAAATATGGCGGTTACGGAGCCGTGGAGCCGAGGTTAAGGGCCATTCGGGCTCTCGAGCTATGGCAAACACTATGGTAGAGAAGCCGAGATGTGTCAAAATGCCTTAACCATGGCGTACGGGCATGCTTGACTCTGTGCCGGGAGCCATAGGACGCGTTGGAACCGACCATGCGGCGGCATGGTTGTGTGTGCAAATATGGCGGTTTTGGAGCCGTGGAACCGTGGTTAAGGGCCCTTCGGGCTCTTGGGTGATGGAAAACTCTATGGTGGAGAGGAGAGAGGCATCAAAATGGCTTAACCATGGCGTACGGGCATGCTTGACCCCCGGTGCGGGAGCCATAGGATGCACGGGATCCGGCCGTGCGGCGGCACGGTCGTGTGTGCAAATATGGAAGTTCGGAGTCATGGAGCTGTGGTTAAGGGCCGTTCGGGCTCTCGGGTGATGACAAACATTGTGGTGGTGAGCCGGAGGCATCAAAACACCTTAACTATGGCATACGGTCGTGCTTGACCTAGTGCCGAAGGCATGTAGGACACGCGGGAACCGGGTTTGTGCGGTAGCATAGTCGTGTGTGCAAATATGGCGGTTCTAGAGTTTGTGGAGCCATGGTTAAGGGCCATTCGGGTCCTCGAGCCGCAATAAATGCTGTGGTGGAGAGCCGGAGGTGTCAAAACGCCTTAACCATGGCGCATGGGCGTGCTTGACTTGGTGCGAGGAGCCGTAGGGCGCGGGAACCGGCCGTGCGCGGCAAAGTCGTGTGTGCAAATATGGCGGTTACGGAGCCGTGGAGCCGAGGTTAAGGGCCATTCGGGCTCTCGAGCTATGGCAAACACTATGGTAGAGAAGCCGAGATGTGTCAAAATGCCTTAACCATGGCGTACGGGCATGCTTGACTCTGTGCCGGGAGCCATAGGACGCGTTGGAACCGACCATGCGGCGGCATGGTTGTGTGTGCAAATATGGCGGTTTTGGAGCCGTGGAACCGTGGTTAAGGGCCCTTCGGGCTCTTGGGTGATGGAAAACTCTATGGTGGAGAGGAGAGAGGCATCAAAATGGCTTAACCATGGCGTACGGGCATGCTTGACCCGGTGCGGGAGCCATAGGATGCACGGGATCCGGCCGTGCGGCGGCACGGTCGTGTGTGCAAATATGGAAGTTACGGAGTCATGGAGCTGTGGTTAAGGGCCGTTCGGGCTCTCGGGTGATGACAAACATTGTGGTGGTGAGGCCGGAGGCATCAAAACACCTTAACTATGGCATACGGTCGTGCTTGACCTAGTGCGAGAGAGGCTGTAGGACACGCGGGAACCGGGTTTGTGCGGTAGCATAGTCGTGTGTGCAAATATGGCGGTTCTAGAGCTGTGGAGCCATGGTTAAGGGCCATTCGGGTCCTCGAGCCGCAATAAAAATGCTGTGGTGGAGAGGCCGGAGGTGTCAAAACGCCTTAACCATGGCGCATGGGCGTGCTTGACTTGGTGCGAGGAGCCGTAGGACGCGGGGAACCGGCCGTGCGGCGGCAAAGTCGTGTGTGCAAATATGGCGGTTACGGAGCCGTGGAGCCGAGGTTAAGGGCCATTCGGGCTCTCGAGCTATGGCAAACACTATGGTAGAGAAGCCGAGATGTGTCAAAATGCCTTAACCATGGCGTACGGGCATGCTTGACTCTGTGCCGGGAGCCATAGGACGCGTTGGAACCGACCATGCGGCGGCATGGTTGTGTGTGCAAATATGGCGGTTTTGGAGCCGTGGAACCGTGGTTAAGGGCCCTTCGGGCTCTTGGGTGATGGAAAACTCTATGGTGGAGAGGAGAGAGGCATCAAAATGGCTTAACCATGGCGTACGGGCATGCTTGACCCGGTCTTGCGGGAGCCATAGGATGCACGGGATCCGGCCGTGCGGCGGCACGGTCGTGTGTGCAAATATGGAAGTTAGAGTCATGGGGCTGTGGTTAAGGGCCGTTCGGGCTCTCGGGTGATGACAAACATTGTGGTGGTGAGGCCGGAGGCATCAAAACACCTTAACTATGGCATACGGTCGTGCTTGACCTAGTGCGAGAGGCATGTAGGACACGCGGGAACCGGGTTTGTGCGGTAGCATAGTCGTGTGTGCAAATATGGCGGTTCTAGAGCTGTGGAGCCATGGTTAAGGGCCATTCGGGTCCTCGAGCCGCAATAAATGCTGTGGTGGAGAGGCCGGAGGTGTCAAAACGCCTTAACCATGGCGCATGGGCGTGCTTGACTTGGTGCGAGGAGCCGTAGGACGCGGGAACCGGCCGTGCGGCGGCAAAGTCGTGTGTGCAAATATGGCGGTTACGGAGCCGTGGAGCCGAGGTTAAGGGCCATTCGGGCTCTCGAGCTATGGCAAACACTATGGTAGAGAAGCCGGATGTGTCAAAATGCCTTAACCATGGCGTACGGGCATGCTTGACTACGTGTGCCGGGAGCCATAGGACGCGTTGGAACCGACCATGCGGCGGCATGGTTGTGTGTGCAAATATGGCGGTTTTGGAGCCGTGGAACCGTGGTTAAGGGCCCTTCGGGCTCTTGGGTGATGGAAAACTCTATGGTGGAGAGGAGAGAGGCATCAAAATGGCTTAACCATGGCGTACGGGCATGCTTGACCCGGTGCGGGAGCCATAGGATGCACGGGATCCGGTGCGTGCGGCGGCACGGTCGTGTGTGCAAATATGGAAGTTACGGAGTCATGGAGCTGTGGTTAAGGGCCGTTCGGGCTCTCGGGTGATGACAAACATTGTGGTGGTGAGGCCCGGAGGCATCAAAACACCTTAACTATGGCATACGGTCGTGCTTGACCTAGTGCCGAGAGGCTGTAGGACACGCGGGAACCGGGCTGTGCGGTAGCATAGTCGTGTGTGCAAATATGGCGGTTCTAGAGCTGTGGAGCCATGGTTAAGGGCCATTCGGGTCCTCGAGCCGCAATAAATGCTGTGGTGGAGAGGCCGGAGGTGTCAAAACGCCTTAACCATGGCGCATGGGCGTGCTTGACTTGTGTGCGGAGCCGTAGGACGCGCGGGAACCGGCCGTGCGGCGGCAAAGTCGTGTGTGCAAATATGGCGGTTACGGAGCCGTGGAGCCGAGGTTAAGGGCCATTCGGGCTCTCGAGCTATGGCAAACACTATGGTAGAGAAGCCGGATGTGTCAAAATGCCTTAACCATGGCGTACGGGCATGCTTGACTCGTGCCGGGAGCCATAGGACGCGTTGGAACCGACCATGCGGCGGCATGGTTGTGTGTGCAAATATGGCGGTTTTGGAGCCGTGGAACCGTGGTTAAGGGCCCTTCGGGCTCTTGGGTGATGGAAAACTCTATGGTGGAGAGGAGAGAGGCATCAAAATGGCTTAACCATGGCGTACGGGCATGCTTGACCCGGTCGGGAGCCATAGGATGCACGGGATCCGGCCGTGCGGCGGCACGGTCGTGTGTGCAAATATGGAAGTTACGGAGTCATGGGAGCTGTGGTTAAGGGCCGTTCGGGCTCTCGGGTGATGACAAACATTGTGGTGGTGAGGCCGGAGGCATCAAAACACCTTAACTATGGCATACGGTCGTGCTTGACCTAGTGCGAGAGGCTGTAGGACACGCGGGAACCATTTGTGCGGTAGCATAGTCGTGTGTGCAAATATGGCGGTTCTAGAGCTGTGGAGCCATGGTTAAGGGCCATTCGGGTCCTCGAGCCGCAATAAATGCTGTGGTGGAGAGGCCGGAGGTGTCAAAACGCCTTAACCATGGCGCATGGGCGTGCTTGACTTGGTGCGAGGAGCCGTAGGACGCGCGGGAACCGGCCGTGCGGCGGCAAAGTCGTGTGTGCAAATATGGCGGTTACGGAGCCGTGGAGCCGAGGTTAAGGGCCATTCGGGCTCTCGAGCTATGGCAAACACTATGGTAGAGAAGCCGGATGTGTCAAAATGCCTTAACCATGGCGTACGGGCATGCTTGACTGCGTGCCGGGAGCCATAGGACGCGTTGGAACCGACCATGCGGCGGCATGGTTGTGTGTGCAAATATGGCGGTTTTGGAGCCGTGGAACCGTGGTTAAGGGCCCTTCGGGCTCTTGGGTGATGGAAAACTCTATGGTGGAGAGGAGAGAGGCATCAAAATGGCTTAACCATGGCGTACGGGCATGCTTGACCCGGTGCGGGAGCCATAGGATGCACGGGATCCGGCCGTGCGGCGGCACGGTCGTGTGTGCAAATATGGAAGTTTCGGAGTCATGGAGCTGTGGTTAAGGGCCGTTCGGGCTCTCGGGTGATGACAAACATTGTGGTGGTGAGGCCGGAGGCATCAAAACACCTTAACTATGGCATACGGTCGTGCTTGACCTAGTGCCGAGAGGCTGTAGGACACGCGGGAACCGGCTGTGCGGTAGCATAGTCGTGTGTGCAAATATGGCGGTTCTAGAGCTGTGGAGCCATGGTTAAGGGCCATTCGGGTCCTCGAGCCGCAATAAATGCTGTGGTGGAGAGGCCGGAGGTGTCAAAACGCCTTAACCATGGCGCATGGGCGTGCTTGACTTGGTGCGAGGAGCCGTAGGACGCGCGGGAACCGGCCGTGCGGCGGCAAAGTCGTGTGTGCAAATATGGCGGTTACGGAGCCGTGGAGCCGAGGTTAAGGGCCATTCGGGCTCTCGAGCTATGGCAAACACTATGGTAGAGAAGCCGGATGTGTCAAAATGCCTTAACCATGGCGTACGGGCATGCTTGACTCGTGCCGGGAGCCATAGGACGCGTTGGAACCGACCATGCGGCGGCATGGTTGTGTGTGCAAATATGGCGGTTTTGGAGCCGTGGAACCGTGGTTAAGGGCCCTTCGGGCTCTTGGGTGATGGAAAACTCTATGGTGGAGAGGAGAGAGGCATCAAAATGGCTTAACCATGGCGTACGGGCATGCTTGACCCGGTGCGGGAGCCATAGGATGCACGGGATCCGGCCGTGCGGCGGCACGGTCGTGTGTGCAAATATGGAAGTTACGGAGTCATGGAGCTGTGGTTAAGGGCCGTTCGGGCTCTCGGGTGATGACAAACATTGTGGTGGTGAGGCCGGAGGCATCAAAACACCTTAACTATGGCATACGGTCGTGCTTGACCTAGTGCGAGAGGCATGTAGGACACGCGGGAACCGGTTTGTGCGGTAGCATAGTCGTGTGTGCAAATATGGCGGTTCTAGAGCTGTGGAGCCATGGTTAAGGGCCATTCGGGTCCTCGAGCCGCAATAAATGCTGTGGTGGAGAGGCCGGAGGTGTCAAAACGCCTTAACCATGGCGCATGGGCGTGCTTGACTTGGTGCGAGGAGCCGTAGGACGCGCGGGAACCGGCCGTGCGGCGGCAAAGTCGTGTGTGCAAATATGGCGGTTACGGAGCCGTGGAGCCGAGGTTAAGGGCCATTCGGGCTCTCGAGCTATGGCAAACACTATGGTAGAGAAGCCGCCGGATGTGTCAAAATGCCTTAACCATGGCGTACGGGCATGCTTGACTGTGCCGGGAGCCATAGGACGCGTTGGAACCGACCATGCGGCGGCATGGTTGTGTGTGCAAATATGGCGGTTTTGGAGCCGTGGAACCGTGGTTAAGGGCCCTTCGGGCTCTTGGGTGATGGAAAACTCTATGGTGGAGAGGAGAGAGGCATCAAAATGGCTTAACCATGGCGTACGGGCATGCTTGACCCGGTGCGGGAGCCATAGGATGCACGGGATCCGGCCGTGCGGCGGCACGGTCGTGTGTGCAAATATGGAAGTTACGGAGTCATGGAGCTGTGGTTAAGGGCCGTTCGGGCTCTCGGGTGATGACAAACATTGTGGTGGTGAGGCCGGAGGCATCAAAACACCTTAACTATGGCATACGGTCGTGCTTGACCTAGTGCCGAGAAGGCTGTAGGACACGCGGGAACCGGCTGTGCGGTAGCATAGTCGTGTGTGCAAATATGGCGGTTCTAGAGCTGTGGAGCCATGGTTAAGGGCCATTCGGGTCCTCGAGCCGCAATAAATGCTGTGGTGGAGAGGCCGGAGGTGTCAAAACGCCTTAACCATGGCGCATGGGCGTGCTTGACTTGGTGCGAGGAGCCGTAGGACGCGCGGGAACCGGCCGTGCGGCGGCAAAGTCGTGTGTGCAAATATGGCGGTTCGGAGCCGTGGAGCCGAGGTTAAGGGCCATTCGGGCTCTCGAGCTATGGCAAACACTATGGTAGAGAAGCCGGATGTGTCAAAATGCCTTAACCATGGCGTACGGGCATGCTTGACTCTGTGCCGGGAGCCATAGGACGCGTTGGAACCGACCATGCGGCGGCATGGTTGTGTGTGCAAATATGGCGGTTTTGGAGCCGTGGAACCGTGGTTAAGGGCCCTTCGGGCTCTTGGGTGATGGAAAACTCTATGGTGGAGAGGAGAGAGGCATCAAAATGGCTTAACCATGGCGTACGGGCATGCTTGACCCGGTGCGGGAGCCATAGGATGCACGGGATCCGGCCGTGCGGCGGCACGGTCGTGTGTGCAAATATGGAAGTTACGGAGTCATGGAGCTGTGGTTAAGGGCCGTTCGGGCTCTCGGGTGATGACAAACATTGTGGTGGTGAGGCCGGAGGCATCAAAACACCTTAACTATGGCATACGGTCGTGCTTGACCTAGTGCAGGAGGCTGTAGGACACGCGGGGAACCGGCGTGCGGTAGCATAGTCGTGTGTGCAAATATGGCGGTTCTAGAGCTGTGGAGCCATGGTTAAGGGCCATTCGGGTCCTCGAGCCGCAATAAATGCTGTGGTCATGATTACATAGATAGAAAGACCGAACGGGTAAAATTGTATACTCTAGAAGACTCCGAAGGCAAACCACAGAAGCGGAGACCCACTGCGCGGGTGGTGGGTCGGCCGACTCCCCTCTATGGGTCGGCCGGCGGCCACCTCCACCAATCGGTGGAGGCTCGCGGATCCGCCCTCCACCGCCTTTGAGGATGAATAATTATCGTCCGTTTAGGTCGGTTTGATCCGATGGGCTGTGGTGCATCCTAGGGGGCTATATATTGAGCCATTTTGCGAGAGAGGGAGATTCATTCAAGAATTCATTATTCAGAGGTAGCCATCAGCAAAGCCAGGGTTTAGAGAGAGATCTCCACCAGAGAATTAGAATAGCTACTCTAGTTCTTCAAAGTTCTACATAGGTTTAGACTAGATAGAGGAAGAATCGGGCGCTGTGCTCGGAATTCCGGATCTTCATCATCAAGAATTGGTATTATCTTGTATCTATTCTTGTGACTTTATTCTAAATATCATTATGTTTCTATTTATTATGTTCCTAGTTTATTCTAGTTCTACATTTGATATGGTTATGATTGGTAATAAGTTTATGTATATGTTTGCAAAGCGCTTAGCTCTCTTCCCGGGGGGGTTAGGTGGTAGATTTCATGTAAGCATGGTGCTTAGATGCCGTTTACCTGCAAATGCACCCTATTGGCCGGGTCGTGTGGTAGATCGCGGAAGTGACAGTTCCGCTGAGTCCTCTGTATTCCATCCCCCGTTAATAGGTCTAGCAGAACCAAAGTTGCGTAGTAAGTCCTGCTATATCTTGGCTTATTATAGCAATGATCCTTATACATAGATGAAAAGTCTTTTGTGCTGTATATGATAGTGTAGAGTTGGAGTAGATGAATGACTTAGTAGATTAGAACCTACATAGGATTTCTATTTCTTGCACTAATCAGATGTCAACCTACCTTTTGTGAGTAGTCTATATCTAATCTCGTGTGATTTATACCCCGAGCTTATTACTTTATATTCCCTTATTTATCATGGTTTACCCCTCGCCAAAGTATGTGTGTGCAATCAATCACTCATAAGTAGTCGTGTTTAGCAAGTTCATCTCATTGTTTAAGTCCGTAGTTCTTTCCTTTGAGCTAAATATAAATACCGATACCGGAATACTTCTGGTAAAATGCTACGATGGTGTATTATACGTTCGCTTGCGGATCCCATATTTTTTCTTATTAGAGGAGCAGTTTCTATACCAACACTTCGGCGCCATGCTAGGGATGACAACTTAGCGTGAGTGGTGTTAGAAGTGTCAACAAGCATTTTTGGCGCCGTTGCCGGGGATGACAACTTAGCGTGAGTGGTGTTAGAAGTGTCAACAAGCATTTTTGGCGCCGTTGCCGGGGAACGGAATAAACTTTTAGAGAAAAATTGCTTAAGCAGATACTTAGAAAATGAGTGATTGTCAATAGTCACCTCTACTTTGGCAGGTTCACCCCTGTTGTTTTTCTTTGTCTATATTTTATACGGGGTATTAGCGGGATTGAATCGATTCATTCAAAACTCTCGATCATCGAGTTGGTTCAATCAAGAAGGAAGCTCATCACCAATCAAGATGGCTGAGAAGACCTTCTTGGAGTTCTCTGCTCCAACTATAGAGAACATCCGCCTTTGGTCCGGCAATACACACTAATATGCGGTTTGAGCTCAAGCCAAGTCTCATCAACATGGTGCAAGCTATCCAATTCGGTGGAAAGGTACATGAAGATGCAAGTACACATCTACGAGGACTTCATGGAGATTGGAAACACCATCGCCATAGATGGAGTTAAAGAAGACCTCATACTTCTTCGCCTCTTTCCATTCTCACTAGTGGGAAGAGCGAAGCAATGGTTCTATGCCAATAAAGAAGATATCAATACATGGGCGAAGTGTTCCAAGGCCTTTCTAGCAAAATTCTTCCCAATAGGCAAAACCAATGCCTTAAGAGGAAAGATTACCAACTTCCAACAGCAAAAGACGGAGACCATGTCAGAAGCATGGGAGCGTTTGCAAGGATACATTCAAGATTGTCCCCATCATGGAATGGAGGAATGGTTACTCATGCAAGGTTTCTATCACGGATTAACTCCGAACACGCGTGAGCACCTAGATGCAACTGCTGAAGGATCATTCTTATCACTCACTCTTGGGAGAGCTAAAAGACTTATGGAGAAGATAGCAGATAATCAAAGCTGGTCCCAAGACAACATTCAAGATTGTCACCAAAATGAAGAAGTAATAGAAGAAGTAAATGCATTATCAACCAAGATGGATGCCTTACTCCTTGGCTTGACCGAGGAGGGCCAAGTACAAGGAAGATCAAAGAGCAATTGAAGCAACATATAAGCAGAATTCAAGTCCCATCGTGAGAAAGGTTCCACATTGGGTGCAATCATCCATTAATCAAGGTACTCAGTCAAGTAATTATGCAAAGCAACCTACTTTAAGAGAGTTGGTTCTACAACAGTCCAAGATCAACTCATCTATGGAGGATAGGCTTGCTGCTAATAACAAAATCTTGGAAAACTTAAGTATTAAAATGGATAGTTTCTCCTCTGCCATTAATGATCAACTAGAGTTCAATAAAAAGACAGAAGAAAGGTTAGCAAAATTGGCCATTGCTTTGCCTGTTGCCACTAACCCTGAGCAGGTGAGATCTATTACTACAAGAAGAGGGAGTTCCACCAGAGATCCTCCCTACCCAAAAGGAGCAAAAAGGCCAACCGTGCTACCACCAGTGGTAGAAGAAGAAGAGAACTTTCAACCTCAGTTAGTAGAACTACCATAGGCAGTACAAGATCAGGAAGCAAGACAACAATTTCGAGATACAAACTACCTACCATTCCCTAGGAGGAAGAGAGGACCACAACAGACAGATGAGCAGTTTGGTAAGTTCGTGGAGGTAATTCAAAAGTTATATGTCAATATACCTCTGCTAGATGCCATACAGGTCCCCACTTATGCCAAGTACATAAGAGATATTCTTAACAAGAAGAGACCACTGCCATCCAATGAAGTGATCAAGCTAACAGAAGAATGTAGTGCGGCCATCCTCAACCAACTACCGAGAAAAGAAGAAAGATCCGAGGATGTCCCACTATTGTTGCACAATTGGAGATCAATATTTCAGTAATGCACTCTGTGATCTTGGAGCAAGTGTCGGTGTGATGCCCTTGACGAGTCTACTACAAGCTCAACCACCTTGCACTTGAGCCAACATCAATGTGTCTACAACTAGCCGACCAATCGGTCCGTTATCCGTTGGGCATTGCTGAAAACATCCCGATCAAGATAAGAGAGTTCTTCGTGCCGGTAGACTTTGTAGTTGGATATGCATCCAGAGACTCAAAGGTGTCACTTATACTTGGAAGACCCTTCTTAAGCACCGCCAATGCACACATTGATGTCGGGAAGGGAGAAATCAAGTTCACTATAAATGGGCAAGAAGAGCAATTCGCATTCAAGTCAAAACAAGAGCTCAATAAATCCGCGAAGATGGTAGAAGAAGATCGGACAGTTGTTAACACGAGAATTTGGTGGGGAATATGAGGTGGACCCGCGGGAAGCGAGAGAAAGATTCGGCAAATGCATATGCGGTCGGCTAATTTCCGTGTGTTCGGCAAATGATCAAGCGGTCGGTAACGGCTTCGTTTGAAGGCGAAAGAAGGAAAGATGAAGCTGACCAGAAAGGGAAGGAGTCGTAATAGTCAAGGACTCGATTATGGATAGAGTTAGCGTGTTTTGTCTTTCCAATTTTGTTTAAGATAGTTCGTAAGTGTTTAGGACTCATGTTATTTGTCGGGGTATAAATATAAACCCTCGACCATTGTAATAAGGGTTCACAACCAAATCAATACAACCGGCTACGCGCCACCCTTCAAGTCCTTTAGTCGTGTCGTCGAGTTCTTCGAGAGGGCCAATCGATCCGTCGACCTCCAGTAAATCCGGCAACCTTGCTATCATGTCTAGTATCGTGCGCGGATTTAGATGTGATGCAAGTAGTCTCATCCGTTTTGCTTAGTATCGTGCGGCGGATTTAAGCTTAATGATGGGAAGTTTTTGCTTGTGCCTTGTATCGTGCGGCGGATTAAGACATGAGTAAAAATAGTTATCGGCTCTCTTAGATTTGGCAAGATCTAATAGATTCATTAAGTTATCACGTGTTGCATGTTTTATTCAATGTTTATTTATTTGCAACACTCTTTTGCCCAATCTAGATTGATACTCTTTTTGACTTGTTGATCGTTCCTCTCATGTTTATTCAATATCGAGTAAGATCAAGCTCATATAGCCGAATTAGATCGATCTAGATTGTCACGTGTTGTGGGTTCATTCATGTTATATGTAGATAAGCCTTGACAGGACCGGGTATCGTGCGGCGGAATGCGAGGTCTTTGGGTTACTCTAGAGCTAGTCATCCAGGTGGACTAGAGATCGGTTTAATCGATAGGCTCCTTTTACATGTTACTTGTTTGTTCCTTCTTCATGGACCCCGATTCGGCAATCTTGCCGATACGGTTATGCTTATACATGTAGCGAGTATTTATAGATCTGTTAGATAATTACGTGCTTTTAGCTCTTTATTGTTAGATTGTATCATGCGGTGGATTGATCTAGTAGTAAGGAGTGGTGTAAGTTCATAGCGAGTGGTATCATGCGGTGGATTAGCTTGCTTGGGTTTACGCTCGACGGGTTTATGAAGACTAGACGTGCGGCAGACTAGTTGGAGTAGCCTATGCATGTGTTGTTTAGTAGATTTATATTTATAAGTTACTTATCCTTAATTATTAGTGCTTGATGATGCTTTAAACCTGAGATATAGTTTGATATGCTTTAATGATTTAATCTTGTTCAAACATGTCTTCATCTACCATATTCGGCAAGTTCGTTCTGTTTACATCAGTTATGTTACTTTAGCCGAATGAAATGCAATATGTTGGCAGATAGCTTCTATAGCTATATGTCGTCGTAAGTGGCTTCAGGGCCGTAAAGATGGAACTGTCTGGTCTCACCCAGCACGTTCAGTTATGATCTTACCGTTTTATTCCTTGTCGATTTTCAGGTCAAATCGGCGGCGCACATCACGGATTCAGACGCCCGGGCACCCGATTGAAGCTAGGCTTTCCGGCTTGCTGTGTGTGAGACACAGTGCGCCACATTTTGTGTCAACACACTTTTTGGCACACCTGGTGGGACCACTTCGCAGTTTAAGATGGGATCGGAAATTGACAACGATCACGTTACGAACGTGACCATGGACGAGCCGGACGAGCAACGTCGGATGGTAGAACAAGCAATGGTGCGGTTTGGCGAAATGTCGATGTCTTTTTCCAAGAACAAGAGTGGCGAGTGATGATCAAGCAATCACGCCCACGCGTTCTTCTCATTTAGTCGATCGATATGAGCTGACGAAGAAGAGATGCGAGAGGGTAGTTGGAGCCATCTACAAAGGCGTGGGAGACACTATGTTGAATCACAATACTGACTTTTACAGGTACCTTCCGCAAAATCATGGCTGATACTTTTGGTCCAGCAGTTGACAAGCGTTTTGAAGAAAGATTCGGAGAGCTTGCCGGACCAGTGTACTTCAACACTCAGCAATCTTCAGGGAAGCCAACTGGAGGAGAAGAGATAATCGGTACGAGCAAGGATGGAGCTGTTCACGATGAAAAAGAGAAGCCTCCTGCGACCGAGCAGCAAACTTATGGTCAAGTTGCCTTTGGTGCAACAACAGATATACCTGCATCTGCTTACAAGATTGCTCCAGTGGCAAACAAATTGCAGAAGAGTGTTTATGGAGATGGGTACAATGAGTTTACCGATTACGGTGCTCGAGTGCTTTGCCGAATCCGAGGTACGGGAGTGCATCGGGAGCGCCCTCCGGGGAGACGGGGAGCGCAAGATGCAAATGATGTTCTCCTAAGCGAGAATGGGCGATATGATGCGAGAATTAATTCGGCACGAAACCAAAGCATCGAGACATATGCATACAAATCTCCTTTCCCGAGTGGTATAATAGGGTAGCTCTTCCACCAAGAGTTAAGCCACCAACGAGATTTGGCCAAGTTCTGCGGTCGGGATGACACCAGTACCATTGAGCACATCAGCAGATATCTGATGCAACTTGGAGAAGCTGCTGCTGATCAAGCTTGGAGGATTAGATATTTTCCTATGTCTTTGACAGGGCCGGCTTTCACATGGTTTGCGTCATTGCCGGCTAACTCCATTGGTACATGGGCAGAATTGGAACAAAAGTTCCATGCATACTTTTATACAGGAACCAATGAGAAGAAGATGGTTGATCTGTGGGCTATGAGGATGAAGACTACTGAAACACCAATGGAATATCTTCACAGATTCAGAGAAGCGAGGAACATGTGCTATTCTCTGACTATTCCCGATGATCAACTCGCACAATTGGTCATTGCAGGCATGCTGCCACATATCAGAGACAAGTTGTTTGGCATGGAGTTTGAAGACCTTGGACAGCTTGCACAGAAATTGACGGCAATGAGCAATCAAGCCCAAGGGTTTAGAAGAGATGTTCGTTTTCAGAAGAACAATGCAACCATTGACATGTATCAGGGATTCCTAGAGGAAGCATCTGAATATGAAGATGAAGATGAAGTAGCTGCTGCAGAGTTGAACTGGGCAAAAGAGCCTACTTTGGTCAGTCAACGATGGGTGAAGCAGCAAAAGGGATCTTATGATTTTGATGTCAGCAAGGCAGATAAGCTCTTTTTGTATCTGATTAAAGAGGGACGCATCAAGTTGCCAGAAGGACATCCTATGGTACGCCCTGAAGGGGTAAAGGATAAGAAGTACTGTGGGTTTCATGACACGGGTTCTCATCATATCAATGATTGCAGAGTGTTCAGAGTAAAGATTCAGAAGGCTATTCAAGATGGACACTTGAGATTTGATGGCAAGATGAAAGTAGACAAGAACCTTTAACCAAGATGCTTGTTGATGGAGGGGCTGCTATCAATATTATGCCCTATACTACTTTCGAGAAAGCTTGGCATGACAAGTGAGGATTTGTTGCGCATCGACATGATCCTTAGAGATTTTCTTGGCAATGCTTCGATACTCGTGGAGCGTACATGTGGAGCGATGATTGGATCCAAGACCTTGACCACTACTTTCTTTGTCATTGATGGCAAGGGGGCATATAGCATGCTTCTTGGAAGGGATTGGATCCATGCTAATTCTTGTATACCATCAACTATGCATCAAATTCTTATTCGAGTGGATAGGAGATGATGCGAGAGGTTGTTCAAGGCGATGATTCGGTGAGTGTTGCCACTTCGAGCCTGCGTATTGGGAGTATGATGGACAAGCGCCTTTCGGGAAAGAAATGGAAAGAAGGTCATGTCAATGTGTTCGACAGAGATCAACAGCCGATCCAAGCAGTCGGCTCTGACAGTAATTTTTAATGGGCAATCCAATCGATGGCAACAAAGGCAAACTGGGTCGTGGTTTCATGTCGGCTGACGAATTAGAAGAGATTGATGTTGGTGATAGCACAAAGTCGAGGCCGATGTATATCAGTGCAAATTTAGACCCAGAATATAAAGTGAAATTAATAGAGTTCTTTGAAGGAGTTTAAAGATTGTTTTGCTTGGGATTACAGAGATGCCTGGATTGGATCGATCAATTGTCGAGCATAAGTTGCCTATAAAACCTGGATTTTGACCTTTCAAACAACCTCCACGAAAAATCTATAAC
This sequence comes from Themeda triandra, assembly GCA_018135685.1. Taxonomy (NCBI): domain Eukaryota; kingdom Viridiplantae; phylum Streptophyta; class Magnoliopsida; order Poales; family Poaceae; genus Themeda; species Themeda triandra. The sequence continues at coordinate 36,639 of JAENPR010000841.1, forward strand.
GAGGAGGTATTGGCCGATGTAAAGAAAGAAATTGAAAGACTGATTGAAGCAAACTTTATTCGGCCATGCAGGTATGCGGAGTGGATTTCAAACATAGTACCTGTTTATAAAAAGAATGGGAAAATGAGGGTATGCATAGATTTCAGAGGTCTCAACAAAGCTACTCCCATGGATAGTTACCCAATGCCGGTTGCCGATTTACTAGTGGATGCAGCAGCAGGGTATGAAATCATTAGCTTTATGGATGGCAATGCTGGCTACAATCAGATTTTCATGGCAGTTGAAGATATTGCAAAGACTGCATTCAGATGTCCTGGCCACATTGGATTGTTTGAGTGGATAGTGATGACATTTGGGTTGAAGAATGCCGGTGCAACTTATCAGAGAGCTATGAACTATATCTTTCACGAGTTGATCGGCAAAATTGTAGAGATTTACATTGATGATGTGGTAGTCAAATCCAGAGACCATGAAGGACATTTAGCCGATTTGAGGAAGACTCTGGAGTGCACAAGGAGACATGGCTTAAAGATGAATCCAAATAAGTGTGCTTTTGGAGTCTCGGCTGGTGAGTTCTTGGGGTTCTTGATCCACAAAGGAGGGATAGAAGTTGGGAAAAAGAGCATGGAAGCAATAGACAAAGTTGTGCCCCCAACTAACCTTACAGAGTTGCAGTCATTGCTGGGCAAGATCAATTTTGTGAGGAGATTCATATCCAATTTATCAGAAAGAGTATTACCTTTCTCTCCATTGTTGAAGCTCAAGAAAGATCGAAATTTATGCAGGGTGACATACGGCAAAAGGCTTTTGATGAGATCAAGCAATATATGAAGGCACCACCGGTGTTGGTACCTCCACAACTTGAGAAGCCTTTCAAGTTTGTATGTGGCGGCCGATAGCCTAACAATAGGATCGGCCCTTATGCAAGAGTTTGATGGAAAAGAGAGGGTAATAGCTTACCTTAGCCGAAAACTGCTAGATCCGAAACAAGGTATTCGGCTATAGAAAAGCTTTGTTTGTGTGTTTATTACTCATGCACCAAATTTTGGCACTACTTGTTAAATGCTGAATGTGTGGTGATATCTAGTTTTGATGTAATTAAACACATGTTGTCAATGCCGATTTTAAATGGAAGAATCGGCAAATGGTATTAGCACTGTCAGAGTTCAATTTAAAGTATGAATCGGCAAAAGCAGTGAAAGGACAGGCAATTGCCGATTTTATTACTCAACATCGTGATTTATCTGTTGATATGGTTAACATTGCCCCATGGGCATTATTTTTTGATGGATCATCATGTGACAAAGGTGGTGGTGCTAGTATTCTTTTAATATCCCCACGTGGAAATACATTTGAGTTTGCTTTTTCAATTGAAAATCCTGTCACTAATAATCAAAGCGAGTATGAGGCTTTGCTTAGAGGGCTTAATTTGTTAATAGAAGTGAAGGCATTCTTTGTCGAAGTATTTGGTGACTCGAATTGGTGATCAATCGGTTGACAGGACAATATGAATGCAAAAATGATGTCTTGCAAGGGTACCATGAGCGGTGTAGGGAACTTCTGAAAAGCTTTTCAGTAGTTACTTTGCATCATATACCTAGAGAGCATAATGGAGAAGCAAATAAATTAGCTCAAGCAGCCTCTGGATATCGGGAAAATCATGAAGTTTATGCAGCAGAAGAAGACGTTTTCAATTCTGATCAGATAAGTAATGACTGGAGAAGTGACATTATCAATTATCTAAAAGACCCATCTCAAAAGGTTTCCCGAAGGCTCAGGTATAAAGCCCTTAAATTCGTACTTCTTGATGATCAGTTGTACCACAAGTCTATAGATGGAGTGTTGCTCAAGTGCTTGAATCAAGAGGAAGCTAAGAAGATTATGTTTGAAGTTCATGAAGGAGCTTGTGGTGCACACCAGTCGGCTTACCGAATGAAATGGATAATCAGAAGGACGGGGTACTTCTGGCCGACTATGTTGGAGGATTGCTTTGAATATTACAAGGGGTGTCGAGATTGTCAGATATTTGGTAATGTTCAAAGAGCACCTGCATCTGCTCGGAATCCAATAATCAAACCTTGGCCGTTCAGAGGATGGGGTATAGATTTAATTGGACAGATCAATCCTCCATCTAGCAAAGGACACAAATTTGTGTTGCTGGCAACAGATTATTTCACCAAGTGGGTTGAAGCTATCCCTTTGAAAAAGGTCACATCAGAAAATATGATCAGTTTTGTCAAGGAGCATATAATTCATAGATTTGGGATCCCACAGACAATTACAACTGATCAGGGGACTCAGTTCACTTCTTCAGAGTTTTGTGACTTTGCCGAAAGCATGGGGATAAGGTTGTATAATTCTTCTCCTTATTATGCACAAGCCAATGGCCAAGCAGAGGCGTCGAATAAGATCATGATCAAGATTATCCAGAAGAAGATCGATGAGAAGCCAAGGAGATGGCACTTGGTCCTTAATGAAGCATTGTGGGCTTACCGAATGGCTTGTCATGGATCCACACAAGCATCTCCATATGAGTTGGTTTATGGACATAATGCTATAATGCCTTGGGAGTTGCAGTCAGGATCAAGGAGAGTTGAGTTACAGAAGGACCTGCAGAAAAGGATTATAAGGATTTGATGATGGATGAATTGGAAGATTTGCATTTGATTCGTCTTAAAGCTTTGGAGAACATTGAGAAGAATAAAATGCGTGTTGCCAAATACTACAACAAGAAAGTTAAAATTAAACAATTTGCAGAAGGAGATTTGGTTTGGAAGACGATATTGCCGATTGGTACCAAAGACAAAACATTCGGCAAGTGGTCACCAAATTGGGAAGGACCTTTTCGGGTTGTCAGTTGTGCACCTGGTAATGCGTATATACTGAAAACGTTATTTGGAGAAGAACTTACTAGAGCCATCAATGGCAGATATCTTAAGAAGTTTTATCCAAGTGTTGAAGTTGGAGCTTAATTGTGACTATCACGTAAGCGTGAGATAGCCGATTGAATAAAATCGCCTTTAGAACTAAGGAAAGAAGTTGGAGAAAAATAGCCGATATTATTATATCGCCTCTAGTGCAAAAATAGCCGATATCGTGTGTATCGTCTTCAGAACAGAAATAGCCGATGCAGTTGTATCGCCTTTAGCCAATTTTAAAAGTATAAGTGAACAGTTTGATTTTATCTCTCAACTGGTAGGTTTATCGGGAGAAGATAAAGTGAATTGAAGTACTACGCTACAAACCGTCAAGTCATGGAACAGGATCGGGATTTAATCGGCTAAGACAGCGTTGTGCGTTCGGGAAAAGTTTCGTTCGGCAAGAATGTTGCAGTCGAGTTCTGAGTAAAGGGATGATAATTCAAGCAAATGCAACAAAAGAATATCATCACAGATAAGCAAGAACAGGGAGAAGGCCAACATTCTTCATTAAAATTTTTATTTACAACCCGCGCCAATCCTAATACAAGCTACTCCTCTTCTTCGGCGAAGAGCTTGTTGAGGACGGACTCCGGGTTGGTGGCGTTGGCCATGGCGTTGGCGTGGGCGTCGTACCCCGCCAGGATGCCCTCGATGCCGTCGGCCTCGTGAGGAAGCCCGTCGCGGAAGCCAGTCGGCATCGGAGCGTAGTCGTCCCCGGTCCAGGACGACATCCCCGCCAGGCCGAGCGCGGTGCCAAGGCGCACGCCGTGAAGGGTAGCTTGGTCGATCTGACCAGGCACCGCCTCGAGGCGGTCCACCAGGGTCGCCCCCTGGGCGTTCACGTGGTTGGCCACCGCCATCGCCGCCACCTTCAGGCGATCCAGCTCCGCGGTGAGGTCTGCAAAGAATAAGATAGATCAGGAAGCAGATAAATCGGGAAGAACGCGAGTCGAAAGCAATTGGTGAAGAGCAAATGCGGTGATGGCCTCGCTCATTTGCCGGCGGTTGTCCTCCAACTCCGGCTGAGCGATCCCAAACTTCTTGGTCTCTTCACCAAGAAGCTCCATCGCCTCATCCGCTCGCGGCGGTATGCGGCGGCGTCGTAGCGGCTGTACGGCGGGATCTCCTCGTCGTCCCTTTCCCATATAGGGTGGTACGAAGGAGAGGACCCCGACGAGGCCGAAGCAGCGGCCGACACCGGCGCCGGAGCAGGAGCAGGAACCGGAGCAGGAGCAGGAACCGGAGCAGGAGCCGGAGTCGGCGCGGGGGCAGAGGCGTCAAACGCCGCGGCCGGCGCCAGGAAGCGCCATTGGCCGGTGCTGATCCTCGCCGTCCTACAAACAGGGTGCAAATCAAAATCGGCTAAACAGAGAGAAACCGCAAACAAGATGAGGAAGTTATCACTTACTGCAGACGGCGGCCACCACGGCTACTTCCCTCCGCCGCGTCCGCCGCAGGAGCAGGAGCAGTAGCGGAGGGAGGAGTGTGAGTGCCGGCCCGGGCGACCCGCCTCCGGATGTTGGCGACGTAGTCGCCGGTGTTCCCAGTAACCCTGAAACAGATCGAGAAGATGAACAACCGCAAGGGGGCATGAAACTCAGATCGGGTAAAATTGTCAAAATGGCACAACTCAAGGGGTCGAAAATCTCACCGCCGGCGCCGGTTGCTGCTTCCCTCTGCCTCATCCTGGGCAGGATGCTTGTTGCGATCTCCGCCGCTCGCCATGGATGGTGGTGGGGTTTCTTGGAGCTTGAAGGCGGAGGGGAAGTGGAAGAGATTGGAGATGGTAGCAACTGCTTGTGTTTGATGTGATGATGGTGGGGGCCGACTGGTCCTATTTATGAACGTGGGAGCCGTGGCGAGACTGCGGGAAAGCCAAGCGACAAGATAGGGTTTCCACACCTATGGGCCGATGTTGAGTTGGGCCGGAGCCCATCACCACTGGCGATTCAGTTACCAATACGCTCGGTCGGCTAAAATAGGCGATGAGAGCTATTCGGCTAAAGCAAACACTTGGAGCCTACGGCGGTTATGTTCGGCTGATTGGCGTAGGTGTAAGTATAGTCACACTCAAAGACAGCCGAATGATAAACAGAAGCAGAGAAGAAAGAGAAAAACAAAATATTAAATCAAGAAGGAAATAATTTTTTTGCCGAATGCAATGCATTCAGAGCATAATATTTACAAATTTCATCCTACAGATCGGAGGTTTTACACATTCAGATAAGAACTGATGACATTCAGAGCATCAGTCTTGATTCTATTAACTTCATCAAGGGCTCTTTTGTCTTCAACTTCAGAGTTCTGAATCTGCTGCAGTCTGCTCTTGACTTGCTTGGTCTCTTTGACAAGGGAGCTTATCTTGGTCTTGGCCGAGTCAAGAGGTGGCAAAGTGGCAAGCTTGGCCTCATGAGATTGAATGTTGGCATCCAATTGAGCCAACTGGGCCACCAGTCTGATCCTCTCATCTTTCATACTCTGCAACTCCGGCTCCAAGGTATCCCAAGACTGTTTGGCTGACTTAAATTCAGAATAGAGCTCCTTGACCTGCTGTTCTCTGGTTGCCTTGTCAGTCTCCAAGATAACCCTGTCAGATATGTTCTTATGTGCTCTCTTGACAATGGCAAAATAATCATCAAGATGAGATAAAGCGTTTATAGCATCCTTGAGATCGAAGGGAGCTCTTGACCAAGTGGTTTCGCTATTTCCCTTATTTTGTCGAGACTCGAGTCGTCGACAATATCCCTCTCTAAGAATGAAATTATGGTCTTCAGTTTAACCTGACTCTCTGATGATAATTGCCGACTGGAGGAGACTTCATCATCATCGGCAAATTCTTCGGCAATTAGAGAGAAGCTAGCCTGCGGTGCGAGCGTACCACGATGTGAAGGGAAAGTTATTTTAGCCGAATGACTCAAATTCAAATAGGGAATGGCGAGAAGGATTAAAGATAATACCTCTTCGGCAAAAGCCCGATCGGTAGCCTCCGAGTGGCATCAAGACTTTGAGTGGACCGACACGATTCTTTGTTTCATGAATAGCAGTGTCATGGCTTGTTGATATATCTTGAATTGCCGAATTGGTTAAATCTGGTGTGTCTTGAGGAAGAATTTTTTCTGTTACTTCTCCTGACTGATGAAGAGGGATGCCTGTTGCCATGTCTGTTTGTTCATCAGCATGATGAGAAGGAATTTCTTCTGCTGCTTCCTCTTGTTCACCTGCTTGGTCATCTGCCTAATGCATGCTGATGATAAGCTCATTGGCGTTTGCTTGACCAGCAGAGGCCCCAGGAGAGTTCTCCAAGATCACTACCCTGTCAGGACTTTGAGGGTTGGCCTGTACCTGTTGAAAGAAAGTGATAAGTGCAAAAACATTTACAGATGGAAAATAAAGGATCAAAAGCACTCATACCTGAGGGAGTGGCTTAGCTTTCTTTGATCTTGTTTTCTTGGGGACTGCAGTGTCCTTGATAGGGGGAGAAGGAGCTTTTCTTTTAAGGTCCTTCAGGAGCACTGTGTCATCAGCAGGTATTTTGTTGAACATTGTTAAGCTTGGAGCATCATGCCCCAGAGCAGCATTAGGACCAGGTTGCTAGTACTGAACATCTGGAGGGCTTGGAGGAGCATTGTCCTGTTCAAAGAAGATATTTAGAAACAGAACAGAGACATGAAGTAAAAGGTAGACACAAGCAGGTACCTCATCATCAGAAGAGAATGAGGGCATTAACACTTGACATAAGGGATGGATTTGTGCTCTGAAAATATGGGAATGCCATTCTTGCCACCAGAGGTTGAATGAAGGATGAGCAGCTTCAATTATCACCAGAGGATTGGGCTCATATACTGGAAATTTGCATCCAAGATTGAAAACTTTATTGGCCTCGGTTATGTTCAGCAATGTCTCCCTGGGTCTGATGATGCTTGAAAAATATGGCCTTGGGGGCAGTTGACCAAGTCCAAGCTGCCTGGCAACCATGTTTGGGTTGTAAAATTCATAAGTTGAATTTATCAACCGACCATGATGAAATTCTGCGCGGCGAAAGCGCAAGGCCCGATGAAAGAATTGAAAATATCCCTGGAATCATCATCTATGCAGCCCGGCTCATAGCTAAATGCGCAAGGGAGGGTTAAATTTTCATTCTCTCGTAGGGAAACCATATCACGTGGTTGAATCCCTTGTAGAAAATCTTAAAAAGATGGCCCAGTCCAAGTCAATGATGATTGAAGATGCAGCCTCTCCATATGTCGACGATGGCCTTGTATCTCGGGATCTTCACCTTCAAAGCATAGTTGAGTGAAGGAAAGTTCGGGTTGTGGAGATCAACGAAACAATCGATGCATATATAATTGCAACCACATCTGAAGAAGCCACCATGGTCCATTGACACAAGAGATTTCACCCTGATTCCTCATCTGGGCAGTGATCTGATGCATCATGTGATAGAACGCTCCCAACAGATATTTCCCTAAAGGAATCAGCTTGCCTGCAGCCAGTTCTTCAGCCATCACTATGTGATTCAGAGTTGGCTCATTGGACTTGCCACAGAAGATGAATCTGCATAACCACATGTTCATAAAAGCCCTATACTCTTTATCAGACACAGGGCCAGTTGAAGCGTAAGTCTGAACATATTTGGCCCAACCTCCTCCTGATTTGACTGCCTTCTATGAGCTAGTACTTTTGTATTTGGAGGGATAGGTTGGCTTGGTGATGTTCAGACCGGTCATCATGAAGATATCTGACAGAGTAATTGACATTGGGCCATGACCGAAGACAAATGCGTTGATAGCATCAGACCAGAAGTGAGAGGCGGCTATCAGAAGCGAGTCATTTCTGGGCATTTCAGCTAGTGAAAGTTCCAAGCAATGTTGAATGTCTTGTGAATCCCAGAAATCGCTGTTCCTGGACTGCATCCTACGGTACCAGTCACGCCATCCTGTGATTGAAGGAAGGGGCCAAGTTTTGAAAGTGTTCGGCCATCTATTTGAAGGGGCAATCCTAGATTTGAATGGGATCCTCGAAGTTTCCTTTTCAATAAAATCCCTCAGATTTGGGTCTCCCATCGGACCAAGGAAAAATGACCCAGGATGAGCAAGATTGGAAATCAAAATCTCGTTCTTCATTTCCTTTATAGAAGGAAGGCGGATGAATCAAGAACACGTGCGGAAAATGATTCAGGGAAATTGCCGAATGAATGAAAGCAGATAGGGTTACCTCTAGAAACTCCTCTTGAGTTCCTGTCGCCATGATGGGGCTGATTGAAGATTCCGTCGCCATTGGAGACGGCGAAACGAGCACGAATCTCGTGTGGCGGTGCGGACGTTGGCGATCCGACCTAGGCGAAAGCGGCGCGATCAATTTCGAAATAAAACCTTTTTATCTCGAAATTGAGGGGGCATGTGTTAACACCGAATTTGGTCGGGAATATGATGGGTGGACCCGCAAGGGAAAGAGAGAGCATTCGGCAAATGCGTATGCGGTCGGCTAATTTCCGTGTGTTCGGCAAATGATCAAGCGGTCGGTAACGGCTTCGTTTGAAGGTGAAAGAAGGAAAGATGAAGCTGACCAGAAAGGGAAGGAGTCGTAATAGTCAAGGACTCCGATTATGGATAGAGTTAGCGTGTTTTGTCTTTCCAATTTTGTTTAAGATAGTTCGTAAGTGTTTAGGACTCATGTTCTCTCCAGGGTATAAATATAAACCCTCGACCATTGTAATAAGGGTTCACAACCAGATCAATACAACCGGCTACGCGCCACCCTTCGAGTCCTTTAGTCGTGTCGTCGAGTTCTTCGAGAGGGCCAATCGATCCGTCGACCTCCGTAAATCCCGGCAACCTTGCTATCATGTCTAGTATCGTGCGGCGGATTTAGATGTGATGCAAGTAGTCTCATCCGTTTTGCTTAGTATCGTGCGGCGGATTTAAGCTTAATGATGGGAAGTTTTTGCTTGTGCCTTGTATCGTGCGGCGGATTAAGACATGAGTAAAAATAGTTATCGGCTCTCTTAGATTTGGCAAGATCTAATAGATTCATTAAGTTATCACGTGTTGCATGTTTTATTCAATGTTTATTTATTTGCAACACTCTTTTTGCCCAATCTAGATTGATACTCTTTCGGCTTGTTGATCGTTCCTCTCATGTTTATTCAATATCGAGTAAGATCAAGCTCATATAGCCGAATTAGATCGATCTAGATTGTCACGTGTTGTGGGTTCATTCATGTTATATGTAGATAAGCCTTGACAGACCGGGTATCGTGCGTGAGATCGTGTCTTTGGGTTACTCTAGAGCTAGTCATCCGGTGGACTAGAGATCGGTTTAATCGATAGGCTCCTTTTACATGTTACTTGTTTGTTCCTTCTTCATGGACCCGATTCGGCAATCTTGCCGATACGGTTATGCTTATACATGTAGCGAGTATTTATAGATCTGTTAGATAATTACGTGCTTTTAGCTCTTTATTGTTAGATTGTATCATGCGGTGGATTGATCTAGTAGTAAGGAGTGGTGTAAGTTCATAGCGAGTGGTATCATGCGGTGGATTAGCTTGCTTGGGTTTACGCTCGACGGGTTTATGAAGACTAGACGTGCGGCAGACTAGTTGGAGTAGCCTATGCATGTGTTGTTTAGTAGATTTATATTTATAAGTTACTTATCCTTAATTATTAGTGCTTGATGATGCTTTAAACCTGAGATATAGTTTGATATGCTTTAATGATTTAATCTTGTTCAAACATGTCTTCATCTACCATATTCGGCAAGTTCGTTCGTTTACATCAGTTATGTTACTTTAGCCGAATGAAGTGCAATCTGGTTGGCGAGATAGCTTCTATAGCTATATGTCGTCATAAGTGGCTTCAGGGCCGTAAAGATGGAACTGTCTGGTCTCACCCAAGACGTTCAGCTTATGATCTTACCGTTTTATTCCTTGTCGATTTTCGGTCAAATCGATTGGCACGCCACGGATTCGACGCCCGGGCACCCGATTGAAGCTAGGCTTTCCGGCTTGCTGTGTGTGAGACACAGTGCGCCACATTTTGTGTCAACAACAGTACAATCACCAGAGACAGAATAAATATTTTGGAAGGTCCAATTCGGAGGACTTTAAAAATCCGAATCCTCGCCGGAAGGTAACTCGGTATTTATCCGCATTTTAAATTGCATCTCTTATAATTTTCTTAGGCATATTTATTTCCAGCATTGCATTATAAAAATTTCTCAGCCCCATATAAAATAATTTTGCGGGGTGTGACAACCCGTCAAAAAAAAAAAAAAAAAAATTTTATCGTGGTGGCACAAAAATTTATCATTTTATGCATTTAAATTAGTTTACCTTCATTTAAATTTCTGCATTGTTTATAATTTTTATCATGGCATTTAGTGCTTGGTGGGTCCCTCACCATGGGTCCCACATGTCATAGACTACACCTCACATACATCAAATCACATAATTTCATCCACTTCCACTCACCTCCACTATCCTCTCTTTTCCACCGCCAAAACCACTCAACCGACCAAAATTTCTGGATTGACAAAAGATCACGCAATACCATGTGAAGTGGCAGCCATGTTGGCCACCCTGGGTGGGCGGCCGACCCCACCATTGGGTCGGCCGACTCCCCCCTTTCTCCTCTATAAATGAGCCTCCTCCCATGGCTTCCATGCACCACCCGCATTCCAGAATTTTAGCCAAACCGCCTGCTCTCGATTTTGAGTTTTCTCGGAGAGAGTTAGAGAGAAGAGTAGGAAGAGAGAAGAAGTGAGAGAGTGAGCAAGAGTTTAGTAGCAAGTGAAGGGAAGGGATAGTGCTGAGTAGATGATCACAAAAATTAGTGGAGATGCTGTCCAATTAGGATAAAGAAAATCTAAAATTGAGGGGAGGTTCTGTCCAAATCAAGACTTGAAGTTTAGAACTTTTGTTATGAAGAACGACTAACCTCTGGACCACTAACTCGAGACGGCTAACCACTGACCTTGTGCTAATCCTTCTCTCCACTAGTGTTTGTTTTTGTTTCTTTTGAGCAACTTGCAGGATGAAGAGTGCCATGAAAGGGCTCGTTGGAGCTGTCCGGAACATCAGGACAAGAAGTGCCTCTCGCCAGAGCTCGGTGGCTGGTTCCGACATGAGTGTCGACCCACCACCAGAAGCACCAGAAGCACCTGCAGCAGCACCTGTACCACCACCAGCATCTCAGAGAGTCCTCATGAGAACATCTGACCTCGCCCTGAGAACTGCCCAGGAGAAGGATATATACAAGAAGCTCAAGAACAAGCGTTTCATCCACACGCCAGTCATCGATCCGACACTTCTGCTAGCAACAGGTATGGCTCAAGAATTCGACACAATTTTTCCACTAGTTGGGTGGACATCCTTTGCAAACCTCACTGAGAAGGGGATTAGGCTTTTGACCATAGAATTCCTTAGCACCCTTCGATACACGGACAATGGAGTTTATTTTAGAATGTTTGCTCTGGAATATTCTGTCTCTTGGAGAAACCTTAGTGACCTCCTAGGTTTCCCTCAAGATGCCCTCATAGATTTAAATGCAGCATTAGGTGATTTTGATGCACATAGGTTTTGGAGCAGCATTTCTAGAGCACCATACCATTTAGCACACCGCACTGCAGCCATAGAGCATCCTACGCTTAGATTTTTGCACCGTTGGATAGGAGCCACCTTTTTCCCACGATTTGATGAAAGCAAGATCAGAGTAGCCGACTTGCAGCTGCTATACGCGGCTGTCAAGAAACAGAAAGTGTCTCCTGTCCACCTCCTAGTGAACCATTGGATGAGTGTCCCTGGTTACAAAGTAGGAAGTGTGGCCATTTGCTCGCTTATCACTCGCATTGCCACAAGCTTGAAATTATTAGAGGGAGCTACTTTTGAGTACATTGAACATCATAGAGAATTTTATGACCTCTATACTTTTGGCCAAGGTCACTTATCGAAAAAAGTGAATGATGTTTATTATGCAAAATATGGTGATGCTTTGCGATCCGGTTAGCTAACCCGGAAGGCGGCTTTGTATCATGTGCAAAACTATCATGTTGAGTTGCGGGTAGAACCAGTGAATGAGAGAGCACCTCGAAGAGTTCGCTCGGAGAGGGTGACAGAAATCGTGAACCGCTTTGGCATGGTGCCGAAACCGCCCGAGAAGAACCAAGCACATGCCGGTTTCAATGAGTGGAATGTACCTCAAAGACCACTCACTAAACTCATGGGTGTACCCACCACAAAGCCAACCACATCAACCATTCTATGGTTACTACCCACCATACAACACCCCAGGAACATCAGAGCCAGGACCATCCGAGCCAGGACCCTCACAGCCACCAAGATACTTGTTGACGGTCGTTAAGTGCCAATTTTTACCGTCAACTAAACATGAGAAAGGACTAAAATATGTTCACCAACTAGATATAGGGGTTATACTGACAGAATTCCACGAGTTTTGGTGAATGTCTGTTTCTGCAGGGTGTCAGCTGAAAATACCCAAGGAAGGCCCACATGTCGAGGTTTACATAGAGATAATCGGGAACCGGTGAAAATTCGTAATCTAGAAGGTTCGAGAAGGCTCGGACCAAACGGAGCCCGAACGGGCTCGGTGGAGAGTCGGCCGACTCCCACCCTTGGTCGGCCGACTCATGACTGGACCAATCAGCATCAGCCTCGCGGATCCCTGTTCCACCGCCTTTGAGGATGAATAATAATCGTCCGTTTAGGTCGGTTTGATCCGAGGGCTGTGGTGCATCCTAGAGGGCTATATAAACGGGGCCCCCGGCCCCCGGAGGAGGCAATCCCTTAAACCCTAATTCATTATCTCCCCCGGGATCGAGTTGTAGAGGCATCCCTTGAATGGATGACTTCTCTTCTCTAGAGAATTAGAGCTAGACACTCCAATGTAGTAGATTAGATCTAGATGAGAGTTAGGGAGAGCGGAGCTGCGCTCCGGTTCTGGAGGAGTCTTCAGATATTGGGTATGTCTTTGTATCTATTCTTGTAAGACTTATGCTTTAATACATTTATCTTCTCTATTTACTTTATGCCTTCATATGTATGATTTGTATAGTTGTTATACCTTGGCATGGGATCTTCGCTCGTATTGAGTGCTCTAGCTATCTTAAGTAATTAGAGTAGTAATCGATAGTGTAGGCATGGTGTCTAGACTATAGGTTACCTGAGGTTGCGCCCAATCCCACGGATAGTTGTGGTAGCCCCAGAGGTGACAGCTACGTCGGGCCTTCGTATTCCACCACGTTCGGGTTGGTGTTTCGTAGAGCTCTCGGCAGCCTTCTCCCAACTACTCTTTACCCGGTCTTCTTCGAGAGTTGGAAAGGACCTCGCTGCTCCAAAGTGCTATTGTGTGATTGCTATATCTAACCATTCCCCGTTATTATAGAACCGGAGTAATAGAGAAGAATATAGGAACCTTGATCTCTCCCGTTGTCCTCTCACTCTAGCTAGCTACTCATTTATCATAGAATTCTCATGTGTGCTTTATTATTTATATTACCTTTTATATATATAAATCATTTACCCCTCGCTTTAGTCTAGTTGGTTTACTAAGTTAGTAGATACATGATGGTGAATTATCGATTCTTTAACCCTTGCTTCCCGTGGTAAAATATAAATAACGATACTGGTTTACTCCGGTAAAATGCTACAATGGTATGTTCTCAGGCGCTTGCGGAATCCTTCTTATTTTAGTTGCACTTAATTTATACCAACAACCATTTTTGCGCCGTTCTTGTCGGGGAAGCAATTGGTGTTAAGTTTTTGATAATGATCTTGATATCTGCTAATTTAGTGTACCACTAGCTTTAGTAGGATTACCCCTTGTTCTGTTGAGTGTGGAATAGACAGGACAAAAGATGTCGTTCGACCTTCCGACAAGTTTCCACAAGACATTGAAGTGCCCGGGGTCCCTCAACATTCAACATTCAACGGAACCCCGCCACCTCTCGTGTTTGCATATACATATATTTTCTAACCATGTGTAGATTGGAGAAAAGTTTGCCATCACGGGAATTCAAATTACATCACAAGTGATGAACATAGATGATGCACCACTCACAAATTTCATTATGTGAGTCATGGTAAGTATGATCATAAATGGTGAGATAGTCTTGCTCATGGACTTTAAAATTGATGAGTAGTTATCTTTTAAATTCTTGCACCCCACAGCATGTTTACTTTTAACAATTCATGCATTCACTCCGTTTAGCTTGTTTATGTTTGCTTATCCATTGCATGTTTAGTTTCTTAGATTCATCCATGTGTTTTGCATCTAAAAAAAAAACCCCTCACCAATGATCATGCTCTTTCATCTCTAGTTGAGTAAATCTCTATAGTGCTTTTCATGCTACCGTTGTTTACTATAGTATGCTTTGGTTTGGAAGTGCTCCATGGGTGTTTCCAAAGGCTTTTAAATTAAGCGTGGTGCTTAGGTTAAAATGTCTTCCTTAATTAAATTAGACATGGAGTCTAGTTTGGTTATTGAGCTAAAAATGTGCTTTAGTAGATACTTTGGTTATTTTGTTGGACTAACCCCTGAGAAAACTCTCAAATCCAATTTGGGTAAGTCAAGAGATGATCTCATATCGGAGATGAAGCAAGGCATATGATGAACTTCCAACGGCTTTGTGCAAAGACAACACTCATTCATCGTCCAAGGAAGAATTGTAAGTATCAAATATCATTCACATTGTCTTTTGTTGCAAGTTACCTAAGCCTTGAACCATGTTAAAGTGCCATAAAAAAGTTGCTAGAAAACATGATAAATAAATCCTATGCTAAAGTAACTCGAAAACCATCTCTTTATTAGCATAGATGAAATTCAAAAAGATAGTAGATGCTAGCCCATAGTTTGAAATTGTTGCAATCCTTCGGGTATATGTCCACTAACATTTTGCGGGAAAGAATTTATGATGTGCTTTTGTTCGTGGATTGGCATCACCGCAAAATTTCCACTTCGGTGGTGGAACAAAAAAAAGAAGACAAGAGAGCCACAAGAAGGATCAACATCTTGAACTCACTCAAAGAAGTGGATCAAGGCGACAAGCTATGAGCAACTTTGAAGACATCATAGCATTGAGCCCAAAACTCGAGCTATGATGCCAATAAGGAGCGAGGGGTGTAACTTACCTCATCTGTCCAATCAAGAAGCGCTCTCATTGTTCTTGAAGACACTATCTTACACGTCGGTAGCAAGGACAAGGATGGCATGACAACTTGCATCCTTGTGTCAACCAATCATCATCAAGGGTTGACTATCGCCCAAGCCCAAGAAGACCATGAACAACTACAAGATGATGTCCCGAAGCTATTGGAGATGAAGTATGCATACAAATAATAATGAAGCTTCTTCTTGATCATCAAGACAGATGGCGTGTCGTTAACTGCAACTCTTCGCCATGCTGCTAGAAACCATCAAGGAAGAACTTGAGTCTACATCTCCAATGAACATCAATTCATCAACCAAGAATCAGCAAATCAAGAATGGTTGATGAAAGAAGAACATGCAACTGTTGTACGCTCATCCTGGATTGGACAGTACAATCAAAAGCAGAATGCAAAAGAGAGATCCTTGCTCAATGGACCTATAATCAAAAGTCCCTCTTAGACAAATGAAGGCTTAAGAACGAGAGGACAAGCGGTGTCTAAGGAGATAGAAGTACAACACACTCGAGGGACGACTCAACACTCATATTTGGTTTCACGTGGCGAGTAACAACAAGGTCAAGCTTGGGGAGGAAGGCCGATGACTCTTCAAACAATGATCCAAACAATGCTCTTCCTCTTTTCAAACCCCGTCACTCGGCACGCACCGAGAAGAAACAATGAGTGGAGCACAAGGTCTAGGAAGAAAAAAGAGTGCAATTAGAAGACAAGATGGTCATGAACAAGTCAAGGAGAGAGGTTAATCAAGTAAGACAAACTCCAAGAAGAAGTAAAGGACCACTAGAAGCATCTACTCTTCATCACAAGGTACTCCAGTGATAAAGACTGTTGGATAAGAAAAGAACATGGGTGACCCCTTTCCTAGAGTTACCATCTCAAGAGGTGCAGTTCTCAAGGTCTCTACCTTTGGGATCAAATGATGCACTGAAGGAGTGAACATGACAAGAAGTCCTGTTCAGAGGACTTAAATCATTGAACCCTCGCCAAGGAGGTAACTTGGTATTTATCAGCATTTTCTTTCACAGCATTGCATTTTCCTTTAAGAATATTTATTTTCACTACATGCATCTTAATTGCATCTTCGCTTTACTATCTTTGCACTAGAAAAAGAAAATAAAGATGTTGTGCATTTGCATCCAGAAAACTACTAAGCCCCATGTGAATAATCATTCATTGTGGTGGCATAAAAATAATTTTTTAGCATATCTATTTTCTCTCGTCTCGCATTCCTTTATTATAAAAAAGATAAAAATATTTCTTGTGATCCCTGTTATAAGACATTTGAGTTAAGGCTGTTCTAGACAACCAAGGCTTAGAGGTTTTATCACTAACGCTTAATCAGTTCCACAAGCTTTGTTGTCTATTTGAGCTTCACGGAACATAAAGGATCAAGAAAAGCTAACGAGACGAAGGATGTCCAGTCTCTGTCGAAGTGTTGCCCTCAACGGTTGAACGATGTCTCCAATAAAGCAACTATCCACGAAACTCAGGGAAGACTAGAACTCCTTCACCGCCTATCGCAATATTCGCGAGACTATGTCAACATCCGGCTTGGGGGAGAGCATCCCCGTGTATCAAGCTAAGTGTTCCAACTTGTCTATTTATTTATAGAGCTTGCTAAACAACTAAAAAAAGATGCATAACCTTAGAAACCCGAAAGATTTCCTTATTTATCTTTTCTACTTTTGGAGAGCTCTTATTAACTGTCTTTAAGTAATCCCTGGAATAAACTCTACATAGAGATGATGAATAGTTGCTCTGCCGTAATTCCTTTCAAGTACCTAGTTTTCAACCTTGCACTCTCCCGAGTTTTAGACACAACTGTTTAGATTTGAGATTTGCTCTGAACCCGAAACTTGTGGGTAGCGAATGCTTGATCTAAGTCTAGGTAGTTGGTGGATATGATATGGGAAGGTTTTGAGTCTTCATGTCCATCTTGTTCCTAGAGATACTAGAGTTCTGGAGAATTTATCTTTGAAAATAATAAATTCCTGCATGATGAGTTCCTTTATGATGAGAGTTTAAATTCCTACCACCATATATTCATGCTTACTAGATCGGAAAACCCATCTATTTATATAGATCATTTTTGTAGGCATTGAGTGTAGTCTTTTTAGGCATTGAGTGTGGTTATCTTTGTGGACCCATAAGGAATCAGTCATGCAGTTAAAGTCAATACTATGTGCTCTCCATCCATTGATCTATGCTACTTCTGTCCTCAGAAGCATGCACCTATTTTATAAGTACTACATTCATCCTATGCTACTTCTGTCCCTAGAAGTTCCACCCATATATAGATCCACATCCATCACATATTGTGCTATCTCTACCCTGGAGATATGCACCTATGCTGCTCCTATCCTGGGAGTACGCATTCCCCCACATATTGTGCTGTCTCTACCCTGGAGATACGCACTTATGCTGCTCCTACCCTGGGAGTACGCATCCATCCATCCATCTATCCACATATACATACGCCATTCATTTCACTTCATCCAGAAAAGGTTTTACTCCTATCCCCGGGAGTGAACATCTAGAAATAATCATCGCCGTTCCAATTGCCTACATAAAAGCTCAGTCATTATCATTTCAAGTTATACACTCCCATTGCTAAAGTTTTGTTTTCAGAGGATTGGTTGCTATGTAAAAAAAAAAGAAGAAGAAAAAAAAGAAAGAAAAAAAAGAGAGAAAAGAGAGAGCAGCCAAGTCCTTCCTTTCAAGAAGTTTCAAGGTTTCCGAATAAAGGGAGTCATGTTATCCCCAAAGGAGCAAGTGAAGTAGATGTTCACCAAGTGATCACCCCTCATAATCATTTCCTTATCATCATCATCTTATCATCCATCCCATTTCCTCATTCACATGCACATATGACTTTATTATTATTTTAGTTCCTATTGGATCCATGGTTTAACCGTGCAATATATGCAAGTGAGTTTGAGTGTCTCCCCACCTATGAGCTCCACATAAGCCTATTAGAAAGTAGGGTGAGAGAGAGAAGGCACTTTCCACTATGCCTTAGTTCCACAAATACCACATATTTTGAGAGAAAGAGAAGGCATACACTACTCATGCCTTGGAGAGGATCCGTAAATACCACAAATGAGAGATCTGAAAGGTTCATGCAAGGAACTCGAGTTTTTATTTGAAAATCTTGCAAAAACTCTAGAATAATAGTTGATCAAAGAGCGAGAAACATAGCGCTTGACTTGACCGTTCGTCTTTCAACTGCTCAAGACCCAAGTGACGGTTACAAGCCCCATGGTGAAAGGTAATATGAGTAAGTTTTGAGTCAGAATAGTTCACTCTAATCCGGAGGAGAGTTCTTGTTTGAACGCATGTGTACTTTTGAGGCGTGAAAGCATTGTAGCAACTCCTGATCCACACTGAGTTTATCTTTGCTCAGGGACGAGCAAAAGGAAAGCTTGGGGGAGTTGTTGACGGTCGTTAAGTGCCAATTTTTACCGTCAACTAAACATGAGAAAGGACTAAAATATGTTCACCAACTAGATATAGGGGTTATACTGACAGAATTCCATGAGTTTTGGTGAATGTCTGTTTCGCAGGTGTCGGTGAAAATACCCAAGGAAGGCCCACATGTCGTTTACATAGAGATAATCGGGAACCGGTGAAAATTCTGTAATCTAGAAGGTTCGAGAAGGCTCGGACCAAACGGGAGCCCGAACGGGCTCGGTGGAGAGTCGGCCGACTCCCACCCTTGGTCGGCCGACTCATGACATGGACCAATCAGCATCAGCCTCGCGGATCCCTGTTCCACCGCCTTTGAGGATGAATAATAATCGTCCGTTTAGGTCGGTTTGATCCGAGGGCTGTGGTGCATCCTAGAGGGCTATATAAACAGGGCCCCTGGCCCCTGGAGGAGGCAATCCCTTAAACCCTAATTCATTATCTCCCAGCGGGATCAGAGTTGTAGAGGCATCCCTTGAATGGATGACTTCTCTTCTCTAGAGAATTAGAGCTAGACACTCCAATGTAGTAGATTAGATCTAGATGAGAGTTAGGGAGAGCGGAGCTGCGCTCCGGTTCTGGAGGAGTCTTCAGATATTGGGTATGTCTTTGTATCTATTCTTGTAAGACTTATGCTTTAATACATTTATCTTCTCTATTTACTTTATGCCTTCATATGTATGATTAGTATAGTTGTTATACCTTGGCATGGGATCTTCGCTCGTATTGAGTGCTCTAGTTATCTTAAGTAATTAGAGTAGTAATCGATAGTGTAGGCATGGTGTCTAGACTATAGGTTACCTGAGGTTGCGCCCAATCCCACGGATAGTTGTGGTAGCCCCAGAGGTGACAGCGCTGTCAGGCCTTCGTATTCCACCACGTTCGGGTTGGTGTTTCGTAGAGCTCTCGGCAGCCTTCTCCCAACTACTCTTTACCCAGTCTTCTTCGAGAGTTGGAAAGGACCTGCTGCTCCAAAGTGCTATTGTGTGATTGCTATATCTAACCATTCCCTGTTATTATAGAACCAGAGTAATAGAGAAGAATATAGGAACCTTGATCTCTCCCGTTGTCCTCTCACTCTAGCTAGCTACTCATTTATCATAGAATTCTCATGTGTGCTTTATTATTTATATTACCTTTTATATATATAAATCATTTACCCCTCGCTTTAGTCTAGTTGGTTTACTAAGTTAGTAGATACATGATGGTGAATTATCAGATTCTTTAACCCTTGCTTCCCTGTGGTAAAATATAAATAACGATACCTGGTTTACTCCCGGTAAAATGCTACAATGGTATGTTCTGTGTGCTTGCGGAATCCTTCTTATTTTAGTTGCACTTAATTTATACCAACAATACTCTTATGACCCCTTTGGTACCACTGATGAAGAAGAAGAACCCCACCAAGACTTTGAGCCACATCGCCACTCCGATGCCACCGGTTTCATTTTCACCCAGCAGCACTATGATGAACAAGTAGCCTTCCAGCACAACACCACTGCCACTCTGAATCGCCATGATCAGAGGTGGAATGAACAGTTTTAGTGGAACCAGAACACCACCCAGACTCTAGGCACCATTCAAGAGAACCAGGAAGAAGCCGCCTCCATGCTGCATGGCTTGGTGGACCTATTGCACATCCACTATCCACCACCACCGCCGCAAGGCTAGCTTGGGGGAGGACCCCCATTATCAAGATAAGTATTTCTTTCCTTTTGTTTCAGTTTGTTTGTTTTCAGTTTGTTTATTTTTCTTTGGTATGTTTCTATCTAAAAAAAAAATCAGAAAAACTAGAAAAACCCAATAAAAATTTGCTTGCTAAGTTTGTTTAGTTTTAAGTGTGCTTGTTTACATTTCAAAGTTTGCCTTAAGAAGAAAACCAAATAAAAAGAGTGTGCAAGTTTGTTTCTCAATTCAGTTTGCTATAAATAAAAATGTGTAGACTTGAGGATTGCTTAATGGAAATGATGAATAGTTGCTCGCTCTAATTCTTTGCAAGTACCTAGCTTTAAATTTGAGTTCTCCCTAGGTCCGGATACACTTTGTTTGACAACCTGGACTTACTCTACACCTGAAACCTGTGGGAGCATATGCTTAAACTAAGTCTAGGTAGTTGACGGGCATGATATGATAATAGTCTCGAGCTGCTTGTTCATTGTGTTCCAAAGTGCCACTAAATTCGGAGATTTGTTTGTGAAAATTATAAATGTTTCATGATGAGTTCCTTATATGACAGAGAGTTAAAATTCCTACCACAGCCAAACTTGATCATTAGAATAGGAAGCCTCCTCATTTGTTTAGGGCTCATGTCAGTTTGTGTTGTATCCTTATGAACTCATCATACGGCTAAATCCCGGTTTCACACACTCACATGCACCCCCGCTACTTCTACCCCCGGAAGTACGCACCACAAAAAGCCTATTATTATCCATTGAAATTGTTCTACTCTTACACTGAGAGTGAACACCCAAAAATATTCCCCTGTTCATTTTTGCTAGCCATTTATCCAAAATCAATGCTCCAAGTGTTCCATTTGTTTCCGATGTGAAGTTGTCAAGATTGAGAAGTGTTCCATTCAAGAAGTATTTCGTTCCTTTTTGGGCTGCAAGAATTGAAAAAAAAAGAGAAAAGAGAAAAGAGAAAAGAGAAAAGAAAGAAAAATTTTTTTGAGCCCAGTCTTTGTCAAATTTCCAAGTTCAAGTTCCAAGAAGATTCAAGTTTCATCCAAATAAAGGAGCATTGATAATTCCTTTGTGCACCCCTTCTCCTCCCACAAATATTTCTCTCTATTTTATATATATCATCCACATATAAACCCACACATGCACACACCGATTGGTTGTATGTTGAGTTCCTTCGGATCCATGGTTCGAACATGCCAATGCATTAGTTCTCCACACCTATGAGCTCCATATAAACCTTTATTAGAGTAGGGTGAGAGAGAGAGTGAAGGCTCATCTATAAATGCCTTGAACCACAAATACCACACATTCTGAGAGTAAGAGAAAAGGCATATCTCCTTTCAATGCCTTAGAGAGGATCCAAAAATACCACATATTGAGAGACTTGAAAGGGTTGTATTAAGGAACTCGAGTTTTTATTGAAAATCTTGTAAAAACTGCACGAGGTGGAACAACGAGCATGAGACAACAAGGTGCTTGACTTAATTGTTCCATCTTTCAACTACTCAAGACCCAAGTGCGGGTAAAAGCCCCATAGTAGAAGAAACATGAGTAAGTTTGGGAGTTATGATAGTCCACTCTAGTCGGGATGAATTCTTGTTTAGAGCATGTGTGTTTGTTAAGCATGAAAGCATTAAAGAACTCCCCGATCCATCCTCTGTAGCTATTTGCTCAGAGACGAGCAAAGGGTAAGCTTGGGGGAGTTTGTTGACGGTTGTTAACGATTAATTTTATATGTCAATCAGAGAGAGAAAGAGGGGTATAATCTGTTCACCACCATAGACTTAGGGTTTAAACTGACAGATTCCACAAGTTTTGGTGAATATGTGTTTTCGCAGGGGATTATCAGGAAAACATCCAAGGAGGCCCACATGTCATGATTACATAGAGAGAAAGACCAAACGGGTAAAATTGTATACTCTAGAAGACTCCAGAAGGCGAACCCTGGAAGCGGAGACCCACCTGGCAGGGTGGTGGGTCGGCCGACTCCCTCTATGGGTCGGCCGACTGGCCACCTCCACCAATCAGGTGGAGGCTCGCGGATCCTGCCTCCACCGCCTTTGAGGATGAATAATTATCGTCCGTTTAGGTCGGTTTGATCCGATGGCTGTGGTGCATCCTAGGGGCTATATATTCAGAGCCCCTGGCCCCTGGCAGAGAGGGAGATTCATTCAAGAATTCATTATTCGAGGTAGCCATCAAAGCAAAGCCGGGGTTTAGAGAGAGATCTCCACGCAGAGAATTAGAATAGCTACTCTAGTTCTTCAAAGTTCTACATAGGTTTAGACTAGATAGAGGAAGAATCGGGCGCCGTGCTCGGAATTCCGGATCTTCATCATCGAATTGGTATTATCTTGTATCTATTCTTGTGACTTTATTCTAAATATCATTATGTTTCTATTTATTATGTTCCTAGTTTATTCTAGTTCTACATTTGATATGGTTATGATTGGTAATAAGTTTATGTATATGTTTGCAAAGCGCTTAGCTCTCTTCCGGGGGGGTTAGGTGGTAGATTTCATGTAAGCATGGTGCTTAGATGCCGTTTACTCCGCAAATGCACCCTATTGGCGGTCGTGTGGTAGATCGCGGAAGTGACAGTTCGCCCGAGTCCTCCGTATTCCATCCCCGTTAATAGGTCTAGCGGAACCAAAGTTGCGTAGTAAGTCCCTGCTATATCTTGGCTTATTATAGCAATGATCCTTATACATAGATGAAAAGTCTTTTGTCTTGTATATGATAGTGTAGAGTTGGAGTAGATGAATGACTTAGTAGATTAGAACCTACATAGGATTTCTATTTCTTGCACTAATCGATGTCAACCTACCTTTTGTGAGTAGTCTATATCTAATCTCGTGTGATTTATACCCCGAGCTTATTACTTTATATTCCCTTATTTATCATGGTTTACCCTCTCGCAAAGTATGTGATCAGTGCAATCAATCACTCATAAGTAGTCGTGTTTAGCAAGTTCATCTCATTGTTTAAGTCCGTAGTTCTTTCCTTTGAGCTAAATATAAATAACGATACCGGAATACTTCGGTAAAATGCTACGATGGTGTATTATCTCGTTCGTGCGGATCCCATATTTTTTTCTTATTAGAGGAGCGGTTCTATACCAACACTTCGGCGCCATGCTAGGGATGACAACTTAGCGTGAGTGGTGTTAGAAGTGTCAAAAGTGGTGGAGAGGCCGGAGGTGTCAAAACGCCTTAACCATGGCGCATGGGCGTGCTTGACTTGGTGCGAGGAGCCGTAGGACGCGCAGAACCAGCCGTGCGGCGGCAAAGTCGTGTGTGCAAATATGGCGTTACGGAGCCGTGGAGCCGAGGTTAAGGGCCATTCGGGCTCTCGAGCTATGGCAAACACTATGGTAGAGAAGCCGGATGTGTCAAAATGCCTTTACCATGGCGTACGGGCATGCTTGACTCGTGCCGGGAGCCATAGGACGCGTTGGAACCGACCATGCGGCGGCATGGTTGTGTGTGCAAATATGGCGCTTTTGGAGCCGTGGAACCGTGGTTAAGGGCCCTTCGGGCTCTTGGGTGATGGAAAACTCTATGGTGGAGAGGAGAGAGGCATCAAAATGGCTTAACCATGGCGTACGGGCATGCTTGACCCGGTGCCGGAGCCATAGGATGCACGGGATCCGGCCGTGCGGCAAAGACACGGTCGTGTGTGCAAATATGGAAGTTGAGTCATGGAGCTGTGGTTAAGGGCCGTTCGGGCTCTCGGGTGATGACAAACATTGTGGTGGTGAGCCCGAGGCATCAAACCACCTTAACTATGGCATACGATTGTGCTTGACCTAGTGCCGAGAGCCGTGAGGACATGCAGGAACGGGCCGTGCGGCAGCATAGTCGTGTGTGCAAATATGGCAGTTCTAGAGCTGTGGAGCCATGGTTAAGGGCCATTCGGGTCCTCGAGCCGCAATAAATGCTGTGGTGGAGAGGCTAGAGGTGTCAAAATGCCTTAACCATGGCGCATGGGCGTGCTTGACTTGGTGCGAGGAGCCGTAGGACGCGCAGAACCGCCGTGCGCAAAGCAAAGTCGTGTGTGCAAATATGGCAGTTCTGGAGCCGTGGAGCCGAGGTTAAGGGCCATTCAGGCTCTCGAGCTATGGCAAACACTATGGTAGAGAAGCCAGATGTGTCAAAATGCCTTAACCATGGCGTACGGGCATGCTTGACTCTATGCCAGGAGCCATAGGACGCGTTGGAACCGACCATGCGGCAGCATGGTTGTGTGTGCAAATATGGCAGTTTTGGAGCCGTGGAACCGTGGTTAAGGGCCCTTCGGGCTCTTGGGTGATGGAAAACTCTATGGTGGAGAGGAGAGAGGCATCAAAATGGCTTAACCATGGCGTACGGGCATGCTTGACCCGGTGCCGGGAGCCATAGGATGCACATGATCCGGCCGTGCGGCAGCACAGCCGTGTGTGCAAATATGGAAGTTCTGGAGTCATGGAGCTATGGTTAAGGGCCGTTCGGGCTCTCGGGTGATGACAAACATTGTGGTGGTGAGCCCAGAGGCATCAAAACACCTTAATTATGGCATACGGTCGTGCTTGACCTAGTGCCGAGAGCCGTAGGACACGCAGAACCGGGCAGTGCGGTAGCATAGTCGTGTGTGCAAATATGGCAGTTCTAGAGCTGTGGGGCCATGGTTAAGGGCCATTCGGGTCCTCGAGCCGCAATAAATGCTGTGGTGGAGAGGCCAGAGGTGTCAAAACGCCTTAACCATGGCGCATGGGTGTTCTTGACTTGGTGCGAGGAGCCGTAGGACGCGCAGGAACCGGCCGTGCGGTAGCAAAGTCGTGTGTGCAAATATGGCAGTTCTGGAGCCGTGGAGCCGAGGTTAAGGGCCATTCAGGCTCTCGAGCTATGGCAAACACTATGGTAGAGAAGCCAGATGTGTCAAAATGCCTTAACCATGGCGTACGGGCATGCTTGACTCTATGCCAGGAGCCATAGGACACATTGGAACCGACCATGCGGCAGCATGGTTGTGTGTGCAAATATGGCAGTTTTGGAGCCGTGGAACCGTGGTTAAGGGCCCTTCGGGCTCTTGGGTGATGGAAAACTCTATGGTGGAGAGGAGAGAGGCATCAAAATGGCTTAACCATGGCGTACGGGCATGCTTGACCCGGTGCCGGTAGCCATAGGATGCACAGGATCCGGCCGTGCGACAGCACAGTCGTGTGTGCAAATATGGAAGTTCTGGAGTCATGGAGCTGTGGTTAAGGGCCGTTCGGGATCTCAGGTGATGAAAAACATTGTGGTGGTGAGCCCAGAGGCATCAAAACACCTTAACTATGGCATACGGTCGTGCTTGACCTAGTGCCGAGAGCTGTAGGACACGCAGGAACTGGCTGTGCGGTAGCATAGTCGTGTGTGCAAATATGGTAGTTCTATAGCTGTGGAGCCATGGTTAAGGGCCATTCGGGTCCTCGAGCCACAATAAATGCTGTGGTGGAGAGGCCGGAGGTGTCAAAACGCCTTAACCATGGCGCATGGGCGTGCTTGACTTGGTGCGAGGAGCCGTAGGACGCGCAGGAACCGCCGTGCGGCAAAGCAAAAGTCGTGTGTGCAAATATGGCAGTTCCGGAGCCGTGGAGCCGAGGTTAAGGGCCATTCAGGCTCTCGAGCTATGGCAAACACTATGGTAGAGAAGCCAGATGTGTCAAAATGCCTTAACCATGGCGTACGGGCATGCTTTACCCGGTGCCGGGAGCCATAGGACGCGTTGGAACCGACCATGCGGCAGCATGGTTGTGTGTGCAAATATGGCAGTTTTGGAGCCGTGGAACCGTGGTTAAGGGCCCTTCGGGCTCTTGGGTGATGGAAAACTCTATGGTGGAGAGGAGAGAGGCATCAAAATGGCTTAACCATGGCGTACGGGGCATGCTTGACCCGGTGCCGGGAGCCATAGGATGCACGGGATCCGTGGCCGTGCGGCGGCACGGTCGTGTGTGCAAATATGGAAGTTCTGGAGTCATGGAGGTGTGGTTAAGGGCCGTTCGGGCTCTCGGGTGATGACAAACATTGTGGTGGTGAGCCCAGAGGCATCAAAACACCTTAACTATGGCATACGGTCGTGCTTGACCTAGTGCCGAGAGCTGTAGGACACGCAGAACCGGCTGTGCGGTAGCATAGTCGTGTGTGCAAATATGGCAGTTCTAGAGCTGTGGAGCCATGGTTAAGGGCCATTCGGGTCCTCGAGCCACAATAAATGCTATGGTGGAGAGGCCAGAGGTGTCAAAATGCCTTAACCATGGCGCATGGGCGTGCTTGACTTGGTGCGAGGAGCCGTAGGACGCGCAGGAACCGCCGTGCGGCAAAGAAAGTCGTGTGTTCAAATATGGCGCTTCGGAGCCGTGGAGCCGAGGTTAAGGGCCATTCGGGCTCTC
Organism: Themeda triandra; assembly: GCA_018135685.1. Taxonomy (NCBI): domain Eukaryota; kingdom Viridiplantae; phylum Streptophyta; class Magnoliopsida; order Poales; family Poaceae; genus Themeda; species Themeda triandra. The sequence continues at coordinate 63,297 of JAENPR010000841.1, forward strand.
GAGCTATGGCAAACACTATGCTAGAGAAGCCAGATGTGTGAAAATGCCTTAACCATGGCGTACGGGCATGCTTGACTCTGTGCCAGGAGCCATAGGACGCGTTGGAACCGACCATGCGGTAGCATGGTTGTGTGTGCAAATATGGCAGTTTTGGAGCCGTGGAACCGTGGTTAAGGGCCCTTCGGGCTCTTGGGTGATGGAAAACTCTATGGTGGAGAGGAGAGAGGCATCAAAATGGCTTAACCATGGCGTATGGGCATGCTTGACCCGGTGCCGGAGCCATAGGATGCACGGGATCCGGCCGTGCGGCAAAGACAGCCGTGTGTGCAAATATGGAAGTTCTGGAGTCATGGAGCTGTGGTTAAGGGCCGTTCGGGCTCTCGGGTGATGACAAACATTGTGGTGGTGAGCCCAAAGGCATCAAAACACCTTAACTATGGCATACGGTCGTGCTTGACCTAGTGCCAAGAGCTGTAGGACACGCAGAACCCTACCGTGCGGTAGCATAGCCGTGTGTGCAAATATGGCGGTTCTAGAGCCGTGGAGCCATGGTTAAGGGCCATTCGGGTCCTCGAGCCGCAATAAATGCTGTGGTGGAGAGGCCGGAGGTGTCAAAACGCCTTAACCATGGCGCATGGGCGTGGTTGACTTGGTGCGAGGAGCCGTAGGACGCGCAGGAACCGGCCGTGCGGCAAAGCAAAGTCGTGTGTGCAAATATGGCAGCCGGGAGCCGTGGAGCCGAGGTTAAGGGCCATTCGGGCTCTCGAGCTATGGCAAACACTATGGTAGAGAAGCCGATGTGTCAAAATGCCTTAACCATGGCGTACGGGCATGCTTGACTCGTGCCGGGAGCCATAGGACGTGTTGGAACCGACCATGCGGCAAAGCATGGTTGTGTGTGCAAATATGGCAGTTTTGGAGCCGTGGAACCGTGGTTAAGGGCCCTTCGGGCTCTTGGGTGATGGAAAACTCTATGGTGGAGAGGAGAGAGGCATCAAAATGGCTTAACCATGGCCTACGGGCATGCTTGACCCGGTGCGGGAGCCATAGGATGCACAGGATCCGGCCGTGCGGCAAAGACGGTCGTGTGTGCAAATATGGAAGTTCGGAGTCATGGAGAGTGGTTAAGGGCCGTTCGGGCTCTCGGGTGATGACAAACATTGTGGTGGTGAGCCTAGAGGCATCAAAACACCTTAACTATGGCATACGGTCGTGCTTGACCTAGTGCCGAGAGCTGTAGGACACGCAGAACCCCGTGCGGTAGCATAGTCGTGTGTGCAAATATGGCAGTTCTAGAGCTGTGGAGCCATGGTTAAGGGCCATTCGGGTCCTCGAGCCACAATAAATGCTATGGTGGAGAGGCCAGAGGTGTCAAAACGCCTTAACCATGGCGCATGGGCGTGCTTGACTTGGTGCGAGGAGCCGTAGGACGCGCAGGAACCGGCCGTGCGGCAGCAAAGTCGTGTGTGCAAATATGGCAGTTCTGGAGCCGTGGAGCCGAGGTTAAGGGCCATTCATGCTCTCGAGCTATGGCAAACACTATGGTAGAGAAGCCAGATGTGTCAAAATGCCACAACCATGGCGTACGGGCATGCTTGACTCGTGCCGGGAGCCATAGGACGCGTTGGAACCGACCATGCGGCGGCATGGTTGTGTGTGCAAATATGGCGTTTTGGAGCCGTGGAACCGTGGTTAAGGGCCCTTAGGGCTCTTGGGTGATGGAAAACTCTATGGTGGAGAGGAGAGAGGCATCAAAATGGCTTAACCATGGCGTATGGGCACGCTTGACCCGGTGCGGGTGCCATAGGATGCACAGGATCCGGCCGTGCGAAGCACGCCGTGTGTGCAAATATGGAAGTTCCGAGTCATGGAGCTGTGGTTAAGGGCCGTTCGGGCTCTCGGGTGATGACAAACATTGTGGTGGTGAGCCCAAAGGCATCAAAACACCTTAACTATGGCATACGGTCGTGCTTGACCTAGTGCCGAGAGCAGTAGGACACGCAGGAACCGGCTGTGCGGTAGCATAGTCGTGTGTGCAAATATGGCAGTTCTAGAGCTGTGGAGCCATGGTTAAGGGCCATTCGGGTCCTCGAGCCACAATAAATGCTATGGTGGAGAGGCCAGAGGTGTCAAAACGCCTTAACCATGGCGCATGGGCATGCTTGACTTGGTGCGAGGAGCCGTAGGACGCGCAGGAACCGGCCGTGCGGCAAAGAAAGTCGTGTGTGCAAATATGGCAGTTCCGGGAGCCGTGGAGCCGAGGTTAAGGGCCATTCGGCTCTCGAGCTATGGCAAACACTATGGTAAAGAAGCCGATGTGTCAAAATGCCTTAACCATGGCGTACGGGCATGCTTGACTCGTGCCGGGAGCCATAGGACGCGTTGGAACCGACCATGCGGCAAAGCATGGTTGTGTGTGCAAATATGGCAGTTTTGGAGCCGTGGAACCGTGGTTAAGGGCCCTTCGGGCTCTTGGGTGATGGAAAACTCTATGGTGGAGAGGAGAGAGGCATCAAAATGGCTTAACCATGGCGTATGGGCATGCTTGACCCGGTGCCGAGAGCCATAGGATGCACAGGATCCGGCCGTGCGGCAGCAGAGTCGTGTGTGCAAATATGGAAGTTCTGGAGTCATGGAGCTGTGGTTAAGGGCCGTTCGGGCTCTCGGGTGATGACAAACATTGTGGTGGTGAGCCCAGAGGCATCAAAAAACCTTAACTATGGCATACGGTCGTGCTTGACCTAGTGCCGAGAGCTGTAGGACACGCAGGAACCGGCTGTGCGGTAGCATAGTCGTGTGTGCAAATATGGCAGTTCTAGAGCTGTGGAGCCATGGTTAAGGGCCATTCGGGTCCTTGAGCTGCAATAAATGCTGTGGTGGAGAGGCCAGAGGTGTCAAAATGCCTTAACCATGGCGCATGGGCGTGCTTGACTTGGTGCGAGGAGCCGTAGGACGCGCAGGAACCGACCGTGCGGCAGCAAAGTCGTGTGTGCAAATATGGCAGTTCTGGAGCCGTGGAGCCGAGGTTAAGGGCCATTCAGGCTCTCGAGCTATGGCAAACACTATGGTAGAGAAGCTAGATGTGTCAAAATGCCTTAACCATGGCGTACGGGCATGCTTGACTCTGTGCCAGGAGCCATAGGACGTGTCGGAACCGACCATGCGGCAAAGCATGGTTGTGTGTGCAAATATGGCGTTTTGGAGCCGTGGAACCGTGGTTAAGGGCCCTTCGGGCTCTTGGGTGATGGAAAACTCTATGGTGGAGAGGAGAGAGGCATCAAAATGGCTTAACCATGGCATACGGGCATGCTTGACCCGGTGCCGGAGCCATAGGATGCACGGGGATCCGGCCGTGCGGCAAGACAACCGTGTGTGCAAATATGGAAGTTCGGGAGTCATGGAGCCGTGGTTAATGGCCGTTCGGGCTCTCGGGTGATGACAAACATTGTGGTGGTGAGCCCAGAGGCATCAAAACACCTTAACTATGGCATACGGTCGTGCTTGACCTAGTGTCAAGAGCTGTAGGACACGCACGAACCGGCTGTGCGGTAGCATAGTCGTGTGTGCAAATATGGCGTTCTAGAGCTGTGGAGCCATGGTTAAGGGCCATTCGGGTCCTCGAGCCACAATAAATGCTATGGTGGAGAGGCCAGAGGTGTCAAAATGCCTTAACCATGGCGCATGGGCGTGCTTGACTTGGTGCGAGGAGCCGTAGGACGCGCAGGAACCGGCCGGCGGCAAAGCAAAGTCGTGTGTGCAAATATGGCGGTTCGGAGCCGTGGAGCCGAGGTTAAGGGCCATTCGTGCTCTCGAGCTATGGCAAACACTATGGTAGAGAAGCCGAGATGTGTCAAAATGCCTTAACCATGGCGTACGGGCATGCTTGACTCGTGCCAGGAGCCATAGGACGCGTTGGAACCGACCATGCGGCAAAGCATGGTTGTGTGTGCAAATATGGCGCTTTTGGAGCCGCGGAACCATGGTTAAGGGCCCTTCGGGCTCTTGGGTGATGGAAAACTCTATGGTGGAGAGGAGAGAGGCATCAAAATGGCTTAACCATGGCGTACGGGCATGCTTGACCGGTGCGGGAGCCATAGGATGCACGGGATCCGGCCGTGCGGCGGCAAAGACGGCCGTGTGTGCAAATATGGAAGTTCTCGGAGTCATGGAGCGTGGTTAAGGGCCGTTCGGGCTCTCGGGTGATGACAAACATTGTGGTGGTGAGGCCGAGGCATCAAAATACCTTAACCATAGCATACGGTTGTGCTTGACCTAGTGCCGAGAGCCGTAGGACACGCAGAACCGGGCGTGCGGTAGCATAGTCGTGTGTGCAAATATGGCAGTTCTAGAGCTGTGGAGCCATGGTTAAGGGCCATTCGGGTCCTCGAGCCGCAATAAATGCTGTGCTGGAGAGGCCAGAGGTGTCAAAACGCCTTAACCATGGGGCATGGGCGTGCTTGACTTGGTGCGAGGAGCCGTAGGACGCGCAGGAACCGGCCGTGCAGCAGCCAAGTCGTGTGTGCAAATATGGCCGTTCTGGAGCCGTGGAGCCGAGGTTAAGGGCCATTCAGGCTCTCGAGCTTTGGAAAACACTATGGTAGAGAAGCCAGATGTGTCAAAATGCCTTAACCATGGCGTACAGGCATGCTTGACTCTGTGCCAGGAGCCATAGGACGTGTTGGAACCGGCCATGCGGCAGCATGGTTGTGTGTGCAAATATGGCAGTTTTGGAGTCGTGGAACCGTGGTTAAGGGCCCTTCGGGCTCTTGGGTGATGGAAAACTCTATGGTGGAGAGGAGAGAGGCATCAAAATGGCTTAACCATGGCGTACGGCCATGCTTGACCCGGTGCCGGGAGCCATAGGATGCACAGGATCCGGCCGTGCGGCAAAGACGCCGTGTGTGCAAATATGGAAGTTCCGAGTCATGGAGCGTGTTTAAGGGCCGTTCGGGCTCTCGGGTGATGACAAACATTGTGGTGGTGAGGCCCGCAGGCGTCAAAATACCTTAACCATAGCATACGGTCGTGCTTGACCTAGTGTCGAGAGCCGTAGGACACGCAGAACCTACCGTGCGGTAGCATAGTCGTGTGTGCAAATATGGCAGTTCTAGAGCCGTGGAGCCATGGTTAAGGGCCATTCGGGTCCTCGAGCCACAATAAATGCTGTGGTGGAGAGGCCGGAGGTGTCAAAATGCCTTAACCATGGCGCATGGGCGTGCTTGACTTGGTGCGAGGAGCCGTAGGACGCGCAGAACCGGCGTGCGGCGGCAAAGAAAGTCGTGTGTGCAAATATGGCGCTTCGGAGCCGTGAGCCGAGGTTAAGGGCCATTCAGGCTCTCGAGCTATGGCAAACACTATGGTAGAGAAGCTAGACGTGTCAAAATGCCTTGACCATGGCGTACGGGCATGCTTGACACTGTGCCAGGAGCCATAGGACGCGTTGGAACCGACCATGCGGCAGCATGGTTGTGTGTGCAAATATGGCAGTTTTGGAGCCGTGGAACCATGGTTAAGGGCCCTTCGGGCTCTTGGGTGATGGAAAACTCTATGGTGGAGAGGAGAGAGGCCTCAAAATGGCTTAACCATGGCGTACGGGCATGCTTGACCCGGTGCCGGGAGCCATAGGATGCACAGATCCGGCCGTGCGGCAAAGACATGATTCGTGTGTGCAAATATGGAAGTTCTGGAGTCATGGAGCTATGGTTAAGGGCCGTTCGGGCTCTCGGGTGATGACAAACATTGTGGTGGTGAGCCCAGAGGCATCAAAACACCTTAATTATGGCATACGGTCGTGCTTGACCTAGTGCCGAGAGCTGTAGGACACGCAGGAACCGGCTGTGCGGTAGCATAGTCGTGTGTGCAAATATGGCAGTTCTAGAGCTACGGAGCCATGGTTAAGGGCCATTCGTGTCCTCGAGCCGCAATAAATGCTGTTGTAGAGAGGCCAGAGGTGTCAAAACGCCTTAACCATGGCGCATGGGTGTGCTTGACTTGGTGCGAGGAGCCGTAGGACGCGCAGGAACCGGCCGTGCGGCGGCAAAGTCGTGTGTGCAAATATGGCGCTCCGGGAGCCGTGAGCCGAGGTTAAGGGCCATTCGTGCTCTCGAGCTATGGAAAACACTATGGTAGAGAAGCCGAGATGTGTCAAAATGCCTTAACCATGGCATACGGGCATGCTTGACTCTCGTGCCAGGAGCCATAGGACGCGTTGGAACCGGCCATGCGGCAAAGATGGTTGTGTGTGCAAATATGGCGCTTTGGAGGAACCGTGGTTAAGGGCCCTTCGGGCTCTTGGGTGATGGAAAACTCTATGGTGGAGAGGAGAGAGGCATCAAAATGGCTTAACCATGACGTACGGCCATGCTTGACCCAAGGTGCCGGAGCCATAGGATGCACGGATCCGGCCGTGCGGCAAAGACACGCCGTGTGTGCAAATATGGAAGTTCGGAGTCATGGAGCGTGGTTAAGGGCCGTTCGGGCTCTCGGGTGATGACAAACATTGTGGTGGTGAGCCCAAAGGCATCAAAATACCTTAACCATAGCATACGGCCGTGCTTGACCTAGTGCCGAGAGCCGTAGGACACGCAGAACCGGCCGTGCGGTAGCATAGTCCCGTGTGCAAATATGGCGTTCTAGAGCCGTGGAGCCATGGTTAAGGGCCATTCGCATCCTTGAGCCGCAATAAATGCTGTGGTGGAGAGGCCAGAGGTGTCAAAACGCCTTAACCATGGCGCATTGGTGTGCTTTACTTGGTGCGAGGAGCCGTAGGACGCGCAGAACCGGCCGTGCGGGGCAAAGAAAAGTCGTGTGTGCAAATATGGCGCTTCCGGAGCCGTGGAGCCGAGGTTAAGGGCCATTCGGGCTCTCGAGCTATGGCAAACACTATGGTAGAGAAGCCGGATGTGTCAAAATGCCTTAACCATGGCGTACGGGCATGCTTGACTCGTGCCGGGAGCCATAGGACGCGTTGGAACCGACCATGCGGCAAAGCATGGTTGTGTGTGCAAATATGGCGTTTTGGAGCCATGGAACCATGGTTAAGGGCCCTTCGGGCTCTTGGGTGATGGAAAACTCTATGGTGGAGAGGAGAGAGGCATCAAAATGGCTTAACCATGGCGTACGGCATGCTTGACCCGGTGCCGGAGCCATAGGATGCACAGATCCGGCCGTGCGGCAAAGACAAGCCGTGTGTGCAAATATGGAAGTTCGGGAGTCATGGAGCTGTGGTTAAGGGCCGTTTGGGCTCTCGGGTGATGACAAACATTGTGGTGGTGAGGCCGGAGAGGCATCAAAATACCTTAACCATAGCATACGGTCGTGCTTGACCTAGTGCCGAGAGTTGTAGGACACGCAGAACCGGGCGTGCGGTAGCATAGTTGTGTGTGCAAATATGGCAGTTCTAGAGCCGTGGAGCCATGGTTAAGGGCCATTCGGGTCCTCGAGCCGCAATAAATGCTGTGGTGGAGAGGCCAGAGGTGTCAAAATGCCTTAACCATGGCGCATGGGCGTGCTTGACTTGGTGCGAGGAGCCGTAGGACGCGCAGGAACCGGCCGTGCGGCAAAGCAAAGTCGTGTGTGCAAATATGGCGCTCGGGGAGCCATGGAGCCGAGGTTAAGGGCCATTCAAGCTCTTGAGCTATGGCAAACACTATGGTAGAGAAGCTAGATGTGTCAAAATGCCTTAACCATGGCGTACGGCATGCTTGACTTCGTGCCAGGAGCCATAGGACGCGTTGGAACCGACCATGCGGCAAAGATGGTTGTGTGTGCAAATATGGCGTTTTGGAGCCGTGGAACCGTGGTTAAGGGCCCTTCGGCTCTTGGGTGATGGAAAACTCTATGGTGGAGAGGAGAGAGGCATCAAAATGGCTTAACCATGGCGTACGGGCATGCTTGACCCGTGTCGGAGCCATAGGATGCACGGGATCCGGCCGTGCGGCAAGACACGGTCGTGTGTGCAAATATGGAAGTTCGGAGTCATGGAGCCGTGGTTAAGGGCCGTTCGGGCTCTCGAGGATGACAAACATTGTGGTGGTGAGGCCAGAGGCGTCAAAATACCTTAACCATAGCATACGGTCGTGCTTGACCTAGTGCCGAGAGCTGTAGGACACGCAGGAACCGGTTGTGCGGTAGCATAGTCGTGTGTGCAAATATGGCAGTTCTAGAGCTGTGGAGCCATGGTTAAGGGCCATTCGGGTCCTCGAGCCGCAATAAATGCTGTGGTGGAGAGGCCAGAGGTGTCAAAACGCCTTAACCATGGCGCATGGGCGTGCTTGACTTGGTGCGAGGAGCCGTAGGACGCGCAGGAACCGGCCGTTGTTGATGGTCGTTAAGTGCCAATTTTTACCGTCAACTAAACATGAGAAAGGACGAAAATATGTTCACCAACTAGATATAGGGGTTATACCGATAGAATTCCACGAGTTTTGGTGAATGTGTTTCCGCAGGTGTCGTGAAAATACCCAAGGAAGGCCCACATGTCAGGTTTACATAGAGATAATCGGGAACCGGTGAAAATTCTCGTAACTGGAAGGTTCGAGAAGGCTCGGGACCAAACGGGAGCCCGAACGGGCTCGGTGGAGAGTCGGCCGACTTCCACGGGCGGCCGATGGGCACCTCGGCCTAATCAGCGCGCCTCGCGGATCCCTGTTCCACCGCCTTTGAGGATGAATAATAATCGTCCGTTTAGGTCGGTTTGATCCGAGGGGTGGTGCATCCCGGAGGGCTATATAAGCGTGGCCCTGGCCCCCGGAGGAGGCATCCCTTGAAACCCTAATTCATTATTTCCGAGAGGATCAAAGTGAGGGGGTCCCTTGAATGGATCTCCTCCCTAGAGCCTAGCATTCAAGATAGATAGAGAGAGTATAGGGTGGAGGTAGAGTTGGAGGAAGCCCGGCATGTTGGTGTCTCCTCTCCGGTTGTACCTGTGGGATCAAGTCTCCTAACCCGAGGTTTGGTTCTAGGATCATTCTGCAATTCAACTTCTGATACTAGTAAGTTCATTGTTATTATTGTTCTTTGGTTTACGAGTTTACTTTATTCGCTTCCGATTGGGAATAGAGTAATCGTTCGTAGCGTAAGCGTGGTGCTTGGGCTAGGTTCACTCGTAGATGCTCCCTATCTGTCCGGAACCGTGGTAGTAGCGGGGAGATGACAGTCCCTTTGTTACCTTTGTAATCCACTTCCCGTCGTAGGTAAGGTAGGTCCAAAAGTGCTAGGTTAAGCATCCTCTCGTGGTGTCTTTTCTTAGGTGCTCCCATAGAGTAGTAGTTGCAAAGCTTGCCATAGGTTGGAAGAAGACCGTGGTAGTAATCCTCTCTATATCGCTCATTAGCTTGTCTCGTAGCTCAGGGGTTAAGTATAGACTTGGGTTAGTCAGATGCACGTTTTCTCCTAGTGGATAAATAAATAACGATACTCTGGAATATCTCCCGGGTGAAGTGCTCACCGATATCCGTGCGCTTGCGGATTGTTTCTCTTTGATTCTTTAGTGTGCGTATCTAGTATCAACAAGCATTTCTGGTGCCGTTGCCGGGGAGAAAGATGGTTTGCTGAGATAACCTTAAGTCATGATTAACCTTGTATTATACTTTTATCTTTTTGTATTTTTCTTTTGCCTTTTCTTTTATATCCTTATAGATAACCTAAATTCCACGCATATCCACCAATTTCTTGCACCCATGAGCACAAGCTTAGAGCCACTAGAGCCCATGATTCTCACATCTAGCTACGAGCTACACCAATGTTTGGTTGCAATAGGTCAAAGCCAACCCTTTTCTACAGCCTAGAGTCCTATCTTCTAATCAAGAGGGTAATGTACCCAAGGTCCTATCCTCATCGGAGGAGAGGGTAATGAACCCCAAGTCCTATCCTCTGATCAAGTAGGTAATGAACTTTTGGCCACACTGAGGGAATCTTCCAATTTTCCTATAAACTTAGGTTTAGACCTAGTCTTACAAGACCATGTTCTTCTTCAACATTTTTATATGGGTCTTGATAATGTCGCCTTTGGAGGAGTTTTCCTTTCTTTACCTTTTAGTGAAGTGAGGTTTGTCCTTATTATTAATGGACATACTCCTTGCACTAGCCTTCATGATAACATCCTAGAGGTAGAGAAGGAATCATCCCCCAAACTAGAAGAGGAAGTTTTCATAGCCACATTGCAAACATTTCAATCTCATGGTTTGGCTATCCATCCCAACCTAGAAGTACTCCAAAATCCTCCAAGGGAAGAAGTAGTTCTACCCCTGGAAATTCTTTCTAATGGCGATTCTGGGAGGAGCTTAAACTTCCCGCTTCATAAGAGATCTTTTAGTGCATACATTGCCAACTTCTCAAGAAGAGGTCTCTTAGAATGCGTCTCAAATCCAATCCCTTTGAAGGACGCTTAGAAAGACACAAGGATGGCATATCAAGTGATGCCATGGAAGAAGAGTGTAGCCATCTAGAAGCCACTCTTATCTTCTCCCCTTCTATGCCCACATCAAATATAGAATACCAACCCACCTTTAAACCCATCCTTGACCCCTATGACTCATTCTATGCTCTTTCTCCTAAACCTCCCGACGATCCTAGAAATCCGTGTACATATCCCATGCATAGGAATCATCAAGACCATATAGAGGATCGCAAAGAGCAACATCCATGGCTAGAGAGCATTAAAAACTTATGTGCTATTGCCATTGAATGGATGGATAAGGCCTTAGATGAGATCATTTCGAGAGACGATCCAAGAGGAATTTTGGACATTTATGTCGGATCACCCTTGGAAGTAGAAAATGATGGAGACTTCAATGAGCAGAGTAGTTACTTCCTTGACACTCCATCAAGACCTTGCTCATATGAAAAATCTCCTGATTCACTTAGTCTCTCTAACATTGCCCCACATGAGATCTTCAACCCCCTCATGCTTCCTGTTCCTAAAGATACTGAAAGGGTGGTTGTAGACACATATGCTTATCATAAACATTGCAGATCTCGTCGTGTTGAATATTGAGATAGTGCACATAGATTGGTGTTGGAGAGGAAACCACTTCACCAATTCACATCTTGAAGGTTTCCCAAGGACAAGCTTAGTGTCCTAAAACAAGCACTGTTTAGACCATGACACAAGTGTTCACCTTTCCACTGCGCTGCCCTGTTAAATGAGCATAGAGTTATAATTGTGAAAATATTCCTTCGAGTATTCGTGTCACTAACCTTTCCAGGTTCGAAGCAAAAAGATCGAAGGAATAACAAATGCAAGGTATGTCCAACCAATCATTATGCAACATTGAATTACATTCATGATTCATCCAATCTTGGTTTCTACCAAATTCAAGATTGGGGGATATACTTCCATAAATAGATTCCTTGCCATGTTGCTACATTATTTTGGTTGCCCTACCTTTGGCATGCTCGTTTCATAACATTAATGATGCTCGCCATCACTTTGTTTGAGTAAATCTCTGTAGTGCTCTCATGCTGCCTTTGTTTGCTATAGTATGCTTTAGTTTGGAGGTGCTTCATAATGCATTGTGGGTACTTCTAAAGGCTTTTAAATTAAGCGTGGTGCTTTGGTTAAATTGTCTTCCTTAATCTAATTAGACATGGAGTCTAGTGTGATTATTGAACTAAAAACTACTGTAGTAGACATTGGTGTATTTTGTTGGACTAACCCCTGCAGAAAAACTTCCAAATTCAAATTGGGAAAGTCCAGAGATGAACTCACATCAGAGATGAAGCAAGGCATATGATGAACTCGAACAACTTCGCACAGAAGACATAGTTCATCGTCCAAAAAAAAGAGTTGAAGGAATTTATGGCGTGCCTATTCATGGTGAACCTACCAAATCACCACTTCAGTGATGGAACAAAGGAGACAAGAGTGTTACAAGAAGGATCTACATCAATAGCACTCACCCAAAGGAAGTGAATGAACAAGGTGACAAGCTATGAGCAACCTTGAAGACATCATAGCATTGAGCCCAACACTCGAGCTCGGACACCCGGTGAGAAGTTGGGCACAACTCACCCGATTTTGGCCAATCAAAGACCGCTCTCATGTTCTTGCGGACACCATCTTGCACGTCAAAGAAGGATAAGCATGGCATGATAAGCATGCATCCTTGTGCCAATCAATCACCAACAAGGGTTGACTTCCGACCAAGTCCAAGAAGACCATGAACAACTACATTTGCAAGATGATGTCCCTAGGCCATTGGAGATGAAGCCACATACGAACATTAATGAAGTCCCCTCCTTGATCATCAAGACGGATGGCGTATCATTAACTGCAACTCTTCGCCATGCCGCTAGAAGACAAAGACCATCAAGGAAGAACTCAAGTCTACATCTCCAATGAACATCAATTAGTCAACCAAGACTCAACAAAAATCAAGAATGGTTGACAAAAGAAGATCATGCAACTATCTGCATCCTCATATCCTCAATTGGACAGTTTAAAGAAAAGCAGAATGCAAAAGAGAGATCTTTGCTCAACCGACCCATAATCAAGATCCCTCTCAGATAGATGAAGATTTAAGAACAAAAGGGTGGACAGTGTCTAAAGAACATGGAGTTACAACACACTTCGAGGGATGATTCAACACACACATTTGTCTTCCAGTCACGAGCAACAACAAGCTTGGGGAAGGAAGGTCGCCGACTCCTCTAATGATGATCCAACAATGCTCTTTGTTGACGATCGTTAAGTATCAATTTTATACCGTCAACGCAGCAAGAGAAAGGACTAATATGAGTTCACCTATTAGATATAGGGGTTACACTGACAGAATTCCACGAGTTTTGGTGATTGTCTATTTCTGCAGGGGGTTATCAGAAAGAGAACTAAAGGAGGCCCACATGTCATGATTACATAGAGATAAAGACCGAACGGGTAAACTTATATACTCTAGAAGACTCCAGAAGGCAACACCTGGAAGCGTGGGCCCACCTGGCAGGTTGGCCAGTCGGCCGACCAGGGGGGGGAGTCGGCCGACTCCCCACCTCAACCAATCAGGTTGAGTCTCGCGGATCCTGCCTCCACCGCCTTTGAGGATGAATAATTATCGTCCATTTAGGTCGGTTTGATCCGAGGGCTGTGGTTCATCCTAGGGGGCTATATAAGCAGAGCCCTTGGCCCCTGGAGAAGGCAATCCCTTGAAACCCTAGTTCATTCAAGAGTTCATTCTCTCATCGAATTCGAGAAGCCGAGCCACCATCTCAATTAGAGCTCCATAGTTTAGTAGCATAGCTACATAGGAATAGATCTAGAGGGAATCAAGCCTAGCTTGGAGTCCGGATCTGTCGGAGTTCTTGGTAATTCCCCTCTACATTCTTGTAATATTCATCATTGTTCGTGATACTATGAGTAGTACTTTATTCTATTCTATTATATCGACTTGACTTTGCTCTATTTGATTATGTTCTCAATTATATTGTTCTTAGTTTACTTTGATTATATGTTTAGCATAGTTGGACTAGAATTGTGTTTATGCATTGGATCGTATAGCGCTTGCTCATTAGATCGATGGGTAAGTGGTAAATATTGTGTAGGCGTGGTGCCTAGACTGTATTTATCTGCGATTGCACCCTATTGGCCGGGTCGTGTGGTAGATCGCGGAAGTGATAGTTCCGTTGAGTCCTTTGTATTCCATCCCCCATTGGTAGGTCTTAGTAGAACAACCTATTACATTGAAGTCATTGCTATGTCTCTTGTCTTCTCTGGTAATATCACTATGCATAGATGTAACCTTTTCCCGCCATGATTGCTAGATGTTCTTGCACTAATCATTGTATGCTTTGACTTTGTAGTTAGAATAACATAGGATTATACCCTAGATCGTCCTAGTCCATGCTAGTGTTATAAACTTAGAGTGCTAAGTTGAGATGGCTTATTACTATTTTATGTGGCTAAATGCTCTCATTTATCTTATGTCATTTATCATTCCTATATTTTATGTGACACTTACCCTGTATGAGATGATCGATACAGACAAGGTTAAGCTCTCCATTATCACATGTGCATTGCTCATCACTCATTATCCAAGTGCATTCCCTTCCCGGTGGAAAAATTATAAATAATGATACCTGGATACTCCCCGGTTAAAGTGCTACATCGGTATTATCCGTGCGCTTGCGGATCCCATATTTATTTCTAGTAGCAGTTGCATTATTTAGTACCAGCATTTTTGGCGCCATGTTGGGGATGACAACCTAACACTGAGTGGCATTAGAAATGTCAACACTCTTCCTCTTCTCAAAGCCCCCGTCGCTCTGGCACGCTGGTTTGCAATCCCTCCACTCGCAATTACTTCTCCTCTATAAGTTTGATTGTTTTCTGTAGATGTCATACACATAAATCTAACTTAAGACAAAGTAAAATCAATCCTTAAGAGAAGAAGTAATGTTGAGTAAATGTTCTATGCTAATTAAGATTTTCAACCCAACTTTTCTGTAGCATAGAATATGACCTCTAGTTCTATGACAACTCTACCCTTGTTATTATATTCCTTCGGGTATGTGTTGTCCACTAATCCTCTATGAGAGAAGAAACAATAAGTGGAGCACAAGGTCAAGAGAGAGGCCTACTAGAAGCATCTACTCTTCATCCCTGTGAGTGCTCCAGTGATAAAGTTCTGAACCTGCAATATGCACACTAAACAAGATGCTGCTAGCATCACAATTAAAGGTTCACTTCAAACCGTTGGAGAAGGAAAGAACACGGATGACCCCTTCCTCAAGAGATATCAGCTCAAGAGGTGCAGTTATCAGGGTCTCCACCTTTGGGATCAAATGATGCACCGAAGGAGTAAACATGATAAGAAGTCCTATTCAGAGGACATAAAACACCGAACCCTCGCCAAGGAGGTAACTTGGTAGTTATCCATATTTCCCATTTTAGCATTGCACTAGTTTTTCCTTTAGCATATTTACTTTACTACATCTGCATTAGAAAAGAAAATAATTTTGTCTTGCATTGCATCCAGAAAATGCTAAGCCCCATGCAGATAATTTTGTGGTGCGACAGCCCACAAAGATATCCACTTGTGGTGGCATAAAAATAAGTTTTCATCTTAGTTGCATTTTTTCGCTCGCATATCATAAATATAAAATTGTAAAAATATTAAGATCCCGCTAAAAAGATTTATGTGTTAAGAAGTTCTAGACATCCAAGGCTTAGAGGTTTATCACTAATGCTTAATCGGTTCCACAAGCTTTGTTGTCTATTTGAGCTTCAGAATATAAAGGATCAAGAAGAGCTAATGCATGTACGAAGGACGTCCCAGTCTCCGTCGAGTGCTGCCCTCAACAGTTGAACGCTGTCTCTACCACCATCATCCCTAACACTCCAGGAGGAGCAGTACGCCTTCACTGCCAGTCAGCAACATCAACATACTACGTCAACATCCAGCTTGGGGGAGAGCACCCCCGTGTATCCAGCTAAGTATCACTAGCTTATCTATCTATCTATCTATTTGTTAAGTTTGCAAAATAAAATATAGGAGAGTATGTGAAAAGTTTGCCCGCTAAAATGAACCCTACGAATAAGCTCTTATATGGAAATGATGAATAGTTGCTGCTAGTAATTCCTTTCAAGTACCTAGTTTTCAACCTTGCACTCTCCCAAGTTTTGGACACAACTGTTTAGATTTGAGATTTACTCTGAACCTGAAACTTGTGGGTAGCAAATGCTTGATCTAAGTCTAGGTAGTTGATGGATATGATACGGGAAAGTTTTGAGCTGCTGTCCATCTTGTTCCTAGAGATGCTAGAGTTTTGGAGAGTTTATCTTTTAAAATCTTAAAATTCCTGCATGATGAGTTCCTTTATGATGAGAGTTCAAAATTCCTACCACAGCCATATATTCATGCTTGCTAGATTAGGAAAACCCATCTGTTTATATAGATCATATTGTAGGCTTGAGTGTAGTCTTTATAGACATTGAGTGTGGTTATGCTGTGGACCCATAAGGAATCAGTCATGCAGTTAAAGTCAATACTATGTGCTCTCCATCCATTGATCTATGCTACTTCGTCTCGAAGCATGCACCGATTTTATAAATACTACATTCATTTACAGGCTATTTCCGTCCCTAGAAGTACCACCTACATATAGATCCACATCCACCACATATTGTGCTTGTCTCTACCCGGAGATACGCGCTTATGCCTCTCCTACCCCGGGAGTACGCATCCATCCATCCATCCACAAAATACATACGCCACTCATTTCACTTCATCCAGAAAAGGTTCTACTCCTATCCTGGGAGTGAACATCTAGAAATAATCATCACCATCCCATTTGTCTACATAAAAGCTCCAGTCATTATCATTTCAAGTTATACACTCCCGTTGCTAAAGTTTCATTTTCAGAGGATTGGTTGCTCAAAAAAAAAGAGAGAAGAAACAAAGAAGAAAAAAAGAAAAAAAGAAAGAGTAGCCAAGTCCTTCCTTTCAAGAAGTTCAAGGTTTTCGAATAAAGGGAGTCATGTTATCCCCAAAGGAGCAAGTGTAGAAGTAGATGTTCGCCAAGTGATCACCCCTCATAATCATTTCCTTATCATCATCATCTTATCATTCATCCCATTTCCTCCTTCACATGCACATATGACTTTATTATTTTAGTTCCTATTGGATCCATGGTTTAACTGTGCAATATATGCAAGTGAGTTTGAGTTGTCTCCCCACCTATGAGCTCCACATAAGCCTATTAGAAGTAGGGTGAGAGAGAAGGCAACCTCACTATGCCTTAATTCCAAAAATACCACATATTCTGAGAGTAGAGAGAAGGCATACACTACACATGCCTTGGTGAGGATCCAGAAATACCACAAATGAGAGACTTGAAAGGGTCATACATGGAATCTCTGAGTTTTATTTGAAAATCTTGCAAAAACTCCGGAATGATAGTTGATCAAAGAGCGAGAAACATAGCACTTGACTTGACCGTTCGTCTTTCAACCGCTCAAGACCCAAGTGACGGCTACAAGCCCCATGGTGAAAGGTAATATGAGTAAGTTTTGAGTCGAATAGTTCACTCTAATCTGGAGGAGAGTTCTTGTTTGAACGCATGTGTACTTTTGAGGCGTGAAAGCATTGTAGCAACTCCCGATCCATCATCTTGAGTTTATCTTTGCTCGAGACGAGCAAAAGGTAAGCTTGGGGAGTTGTTGACGGTCGTTAAGTGCCAATTTTTACCATCAACTAAATATGTTCACCAACTAGATATAGGGGTTATCTTTAATTCCACGAGTTTTGGTGAATGTCCGTTTTCGTAGGGTGTCACCTGAAAATACCCAAGGAAGGCCCACATGTCGGGTTTACATAGAGATAATCGGGAACCGGTGAAAATTCTGTAATCCGGAAGGTTCGAGAAGGCTCTGGACCAAACGGGAGCCCGAACGGGCTCGGTGGAGAGTCGGCCGACTCCCCCTTGGGCGGCCGATCGGGCACCTCGGCCAACCGCGTCGGCCTCGCGGATCCCTCGTTCCACCGCCTTTGAGGATGAATAATAATCGTCCGTTTAGGTCGGTTTGATCCGAGGGCCGTGGTGCATCCCGGGAGGGCTATATAAGCGGGGCCCCGGCCCCCGGAGGAGGCATCCCTTGAAACCCTAATTCATTATTTCCGAGAGGATCGGGTGAGGGGGTCCCTTGAATGGATCTCCTCCTAGAGCCTAGCATTCAAGATAGATAGAGAGAGTATAGGGTGGAGGTAGAGTTGGAGGAAGCCCGGCATGTCGGTGTCTCCTCTCCGGTGTACCCGTGGGATCAAGTCTCCTAACCCGAGGTTTGGTTCTAGGATCATTCCCGCAATTCAACTTCGATACTAGTAAGTTCATTGTTATTATTGCTCTTTGGTTTACGAGTTTACTTTATTCGTCTCTAGGTTGGGAATAGAGTAATCGTTCAGAGCGTAAGCGTGGTGCTTGGGCTAGGTTCACTCGTAGATGCTCCCTATCTATCCGGAACCGTGGTAGTAATCGGGGGAGATGAGTCCTTTGTTACCTTTGTAATCCACTTCCGCGTAGGTAAGGTAGGTCCAAAAGTGCTAGGTTAAGCATCCTCTCGTGGTGTCTTTTCTTAGGTTCTCCCATAGAGTAGTAGTTGCAAAGCTTGCCATAGGTTGGAAGAAGACCGTGGTAGTAATCCTCTCTATATCGCTCATTAGCTTGTCTCGTAGCTCAGCTCGGGGGTTAAGTATAGACTTGGGTTAGTCAGATGCACGTTTTCTCCTAGTGGATAAATAAATAACGATACTCTGGAATATCTCCCGGGTGAAGTGCTCACCGATATCCGTGCGCTTGCGAATTGTTTCTCTTTGATTCTTTCGTGTGCGTATCTAGTATCAACAGCCGTGCGGCAGCAAAGTCGTGTGTGCAAATATGGCAGTTCTGGAGCCGTGGAGCCGAGGTTAAGGGCCATTCAGGCTCTCGAGCTATGGCAAACACTATGGTAGAGAAGCCAGATGTGTCAAAATGCCTTAACCATGGCGTACGGGTATGCTTGACTACGTGCCGGAGCCATAGGACGCGTTGGAACCGACCATGTGGCGCATGGTTGTGTGTGCAAATATGGCAGTTTTGGAGCCGTGGAACCGTGGTTAAGGGCCCATCGGGCTCTTGGGTGATGGAAAACTCTATGGTGGAGAGGAGAGAGGCATCAAAATGGCTTAACCATGGTGTACGGGAATGCTTGACCCGGTGCCGGGAGCCATAGGATGCACAGATCCCGCCGTGCGGCAGGTGATCCGTGTGTGCAAATATGGAAGTTCGGAGTCATGGAACTATGGTTAAGGGCCGTTCGGGCTCTCGGGGTGATGACAAACATTGTGGTGGTGAGGCTAGAGGCGTCAAAATACCTTAACCATAGCATACGGCCGTGCTTGACCTAGTGCCGAGAGCCGTAGGACACGCAGAACCGGCCATGCGGTAGCATAGTCGTGTGTGCAAATATGGCGCTTCTAGAGCCGTGGAGCCATGGTTAAGGGCCATTCGGGTCCTCGAGCCGCAAATGCTGTGGTGGAGAGGCCGAGGTGTCAAACGCCTTAACCATGGCGCATGGGCATGCTTGACTTGGTGCGAGGAGCCGTAGGACGCGCAGAACCGCCGTGCGGCAAAGAAAGTCGTGTGTGCAAATATGGCGGTTCGGAGCCGTGGAGCCGAGGTTAAGGGCCATTCGCTCTCGAGCTATGGCAAACACTATGGTAGAGAAGCCGATGTGTCAAAATGCCTTAACCATGGCGTACGGGCATGCTTGACTCGTGCCGGGAGCCATAGGACGCGTTGGAACCGACCATGCGGCGGCATGGTTGTGTGTGCAAATATGGCGCTTTTGGAGCCGTGGAACCGTGGTTAAGGGCCCTTCGGGCTCTTGGGTGATGGAAAACTCTATGGTGGAGAGGAGAGAGGCATCAAAATGGCTTAACCATGGTACGGGCATGCTTGACCCGATGCCGGGAGTCATAGGATGCACAGGATCCGGCCGTGCGGCAGTACAGTCATGTGTGCAAATATGGAAGTTCTAGAGTCATGGAGCTGTGGTTAAGAGCCGTTCAGGATCTGAGGTGATGACAAACATTGTGGTGGTGAGGCCAGAGGCGTCAAAATACCTTAACCATAGCATACGGTCGTGCTTGACCTAGTGCCGAGAGCCGTAGGACACGCAGAACCGTGCGGCGGTAGCATAGTCGTGTGTGCAAATATGGAGTTCTAGAGCCGTGGAGCCATGGTTAAGGGCCATTCGGGTCCTCGAGCCACAATAAATGCTGTGGTGGAGAGGCTAGAGGTGTCAAAACGCCTTAACCACGGCGCATGGGCGTGCTTGACTTGGTGCGAGGAGCCGTAGGACGCGCAGGAACCGCCGTGCGGCGGCAAAGTCGTGTGTGCAAATATGGCGGTTCTAGAGCCGTGGAGCCGAGGTTAAGGGCCATTCGGGCTCTCGAGCTATGGCAAACACTATGGTAGAGAAGCCGAGATGTGTCAAAATGCCTTAACCATGGCGTACGGGCATGCTTGACTCGTGCCGGGAGCCATAGGATGCGTTGGAACCGACCATGTGGCAGCATGGTTGTGTGTGCAAATATGGCAGTTTTGGAGCCGTGGAACCGTGGTTAAGGGCCCATCGGGCTCTTGGGTGATGGAAAACTCTATGGTGGAGAGGAGAGAGGCATCAAAATGGCTTAACCATGGTGTACGGGAATGCTTGACCCGGTGCCGGGAGCCATAGGATGCACAGGATCCGGCCGTGCGGCAGAACAGTCGTGTGTGCAAATATGGAAGTTCTGGAGTCATGGAGCTATGGTTAAGGGCCGTTCGGGCTCTCGGGTGATGACAAACATTGTGGTGGTGAGGCCAGAGGCGTCAAAATACCTTAACCATAGCATACGGTCGTGCTTGACCTAGTGCCGAGAGCTGTAGGACACGCAGGAACCGGCTATGCGGTAGCATAGTCGTGTGTGCAAATATGGCAGTTCTAGAGCCGTGGAGCCATGGTTAAGGGCCATTCGGGTCCTCGAGCCGCATAAATGCTGTGGTGGAGAGGCCGAGGTGTCAAAACGCCTTAACCATGGCGCATGGGCATGCTTGACTTGGTGCGAGGAGCCGTAGGACGCGAGAACCGGCCGTGCGCGGCAAAGTCGTGTGTGCAAATATGGCAGCTCGGAGCCGTGGAGCCGAGGTTAAGGGCCATTCAGGCTCTCGAGCTATGGCAAACACTATGGTAGAGAAGCCAGATGTGTCAAAATGCCTTAACCATGGCGTACGAGCATGCTTGACTCTGTGCCAGGAGCCATAGGACGCGTTGGAACCGACCATGCGGCAGCATGGTTGTGTGTGCAAATATGGCAGTTTTGGAGCCATGGAACCATGGTTAAGGGCCCTTCGAGCTCTTGGGTGATGGAAAACTCTATGGTGGAGATCATAGAGCTGTGGTTAAGGGCCGTTCGGGCTCTCGGGTGATGACAAACATTGTGGTGGTGAGGCCAGAGGCGTCAAAATACCTTAACCATAGCATACGGTCGTGCTTGACCTAGTGCCGAGAGCTGTAGGACACGTAGGAACCGGCTGTGCGGTAGCATAGTTGTGTCTGCAAATATGGCAGTTCTAGAGCTATGGAGCCATGGTTAAGGGCCATTCGGGTCCTCGAGCCACAATAAATGCTGTGGTGGAGAGGCCAGAGGTGTCAAAACGCCTTAACCATGGCGCATGGGTGTGCTTGACTTGGTGCGAGGAGCCGTTGGACGCGCAGGAACCGGCCGTGCGGCAAACAAAGTCGTGTGTGCAAATATGGCGCCGGAGCCGTGGAGCCGAGGTTAAGGGCCATTCGGGCTCTCGAGCTATGGCAAACACTATGGTAGAGAAGCCGAGATGTGTCAAAATGCCTTAACCATGGCGTACGGGCATGCTTGACTGCGTGCCGGGAGCCATAGGACGCGTTGGAACCGACCATGCGGCGGCATGGTTGTGTGTGCAAATATGGCAGTTTTGGAGCCGTGGAACCATGGTTAAGGGCCCATCGGGCTCTTGGGTGATGGAAAACTCTATGGTGGAGAGGAGAGAGGCATCAAAATGGCTTAACCATGGTGTACGGGAATGCTTGACCGGTGCGGGAGCCATAGGATGCACGGGATCCGGCCGTGCGGCGGAAACGGGTCGTGTGTGCAAATATGGAAGTTCTCGGAGTCATGGAGCTATGGTTAAGGGCCGTTCGGGCTCTCGGGTGATGACAAACATTGTGGTGGTGAGGCCAGAGGCGTCAAAATACCTTAACCATAGCATACGGTCGTGCTTGACCTAGTGCCGAGAGCTGTAGGACACGCAGGAACCGGCTATGCGGTAGCATAGTCGTGTGTGCAAATATGGCAGTTCTAGAGCTGTGGAGCCATGGTTAAGGGCCATTCGGGTCCTCGAGCCGCAATAAATGCTGTGGTGGAGAGGCCAGAGGTGTCAAAACGCCTTAACCATGGCGCATGGGCATGCTTGACTTGGTGCGAGGAGCCGTAGGACGCGCAGAAACCGGCCGTGCGGCAGCAAAGTCGTGTGTGCAAATATGGCAGTTCTAGAGCCGTGGAGCCGAGGTTAAGGGCCATTCGGGCTCTCGAGCTATGGCAAACACTATGGTAGAGAAGCCGATGTGTCAAAATGCCTTAACCATGGCGTACGAGCATGCTTGACTCGTGCCGGGGAGCCATAGGACGCGTTGGAACCGACCATGCGGCAGCATGGTTGTGTGTGCAAATATGGCAGTTTTGGAGCCATGGAACCATGGTTAAGGGCCCTTCGAGCTCTTGGGTGATGGAAAACTCTATGGTGGAGATCATAGAGCTGTGGTTAAGGGCCGTTCGGGCTCTCGGGTGATGACAAACATTGTGGTGGTGAGGCCAGAGGCGTCAAAATACCTTAACCATAGCATACGGTCGTGCTTGACCTAGTGCCGAGAGCTGTAGGACACGTAGGAACCGGCTGTGCGGTAGCATAGTTGTGTCTCGCAAATATGGCGGTTCTAGAGCTATGGAGCCATGGTTAAGGGCCATTCGGGTCCTCGAGCCACAATAAATGCTGTGGTGGAGAGGCCGGAGGTGTCAAAACGCCTTAACCATGGCGCATGGGTGTGCTTGACTTGGTGCGAGGAGCCGTTGGACGCGCGGGAACCGGCCGTGCGGCAAAGCAAAGTCGTGTGTGCAAATATGGCAGTTAAGGCCGGAGCCGTGAGCCGAGGTTAAGGGCCATTCGGGCTCTCGAGCTATGGCAAACACTATGGTAGAGAAGCCAGATGTGTCAAAATGCCTTAACCATGGCGTACGGGCATGCTTGACTGCGTGCCGGGAGCCATAGGACGCGTTGGAACCGACCATGCGGCAGCATGGTTGTGTGTGCAAATATGGCAGTTTTGGAGCCGTGGAACCGTGGTTAAGGGCCCTTCGGGCTCTTGGGTGATGGAAAACTCTATGGTGGAGAGGAGAGAGGCATCAAAATGGCTTAACCATGGCGTACGGGCATGCTTGACCCGGTGCCGGGAGCCATAGGATGCATAGGATCCGGCCGTGCGGCAGCACGGTCGTGTGTGCAAATATGGAAGTTCTGGAGTCATGGAGCCGTGGTTAAGGGCCGTTCGGGCTCTCGGGTGATGACAAACATTGTGGTGGTGAGGCCAGAGGCATCAAAATACCTTAACCATAGCATACGGTCGTGCTTGACCTAGTGCCGAGAGCTGTAGGACACGCAGGAACCGGCTGTGCGGTAGCATAGTCGTGTGTGCAAATATGGTAGTTCTAGAGCTGTGGAGCCATGGTTAAGGGCCATTCGGGTCCTCGAGCCGCAATAAATGATGTGGTGGAGAGGCCAGAGGTATCAAAACGCCTTAACCATGGCGCATGGGCATGCTTGACTTGGTGCGAGGAGCCGTAGGACGCGCAGGAACCGGCCGTGCGGCAGCAAAGTCGTGTGTGCAAATATGGCAGTTCTGGAGCCATGGAGCCGAGGTTAAGGGCCATTTAGGCTCTCGAGCTATGGCAAACACTATGGTAGAGAAGCCAGATGTGTCAAAATGCCTTAACCATGGCGTACGGGCATGCTTGACTCTGTGCCAGGAGCCATAGGACGCGTTGGAACCGACCATGCGGCAGCATGGTTGTGTGTGCAAATATGGCAGTTTTGGAGTCATGGAGCTGTGGTTAAGGGCCGTTCGGGCTCTCGGGTGATGACAAACATTGTGGTGGTGAGGCCAGAGGCGTCAAAATACCTTAACCATAGCATACGGTCGTGCTTGACCTAGTGCCGAGAGCTGTAGGACACGCAGGAACCGGCTGTGCGGTAGCATAGTTGTGTCTGCAAATATGGCAGTTCTAGAGCTATGGAGCCATGGTTAAGGGCCATTCGGGTCCTCGAGCCACAATAAATGCTGTGGTGGAGAGGCCAGAGGTGTCAAAACGCCTTAACCATGGCGCATGGGCGTGCTTGACTTGGTGCGAGGAGCCGTAGGACGCGCAGAACCGGCCGTGCGGGCAAAAAAAGTCGTGTGTGCAAATATGGCAGTTCGGGAGCCGTGGAGCCGAGGTTAAGGGCCATTCGGGCTCTCGAGCTATGGCAAACACTATGGTAGAGAAGCCGGATGTGTCAAAATGCCTTAACCATGGCGTACGGGCATGCTTGACTCGTGCCGGGAGCCATAGGACGCGTTGGAACCGACCATGCGCAAAGATGGTTGTGTGTGCAAATATGGCGTTTTGGAGCCGTGGAACCGTGGTTAAGGGCCCTTCGGGCTCTTGGGTGATGGAAAACTCTATGGTGGAGAGGAGAGAGGCATCAAAATGGCTTAACCATGGCGTACGGGCATGCTTGACCCGGTGCTTAGGGAGCCATAGGATGCACGGGATCCGGCCATGCGGCGGCACGGTCGTGTGTGCAAATATGGAAGTTTACGGAGTCATGGAGCTATGGTTAAGGGCCGTTCGGGCTCTCGGGTGATGACAAACATTGTGGTGGTGAGGCCGAGGCGTCAAAATACCTTAACCATAGCATACGGTCATGCTTGACCTAGTGCCGAGAGCCGTAGGACACGCAGGAACCGGCGTGCGGTAGCATAGTTGTGTCTCCGCAAATATGGCGGTTCTAGAGCTATGGAGCCATGGTTAAGGGCCATTCGGGTCCTCGAGCCACAATAAATGCTGTGGTGGAGAGGCCGGAGGTGTCAAAACGCCTTAACCATGGCGCATGGGCGTGCTTGACTTGGTGCGAGGAGCCGTAGGACGCGCAGAACCGCCGTGCGGCGGAAAGTCGTGTGTGCAAATATGGCGTTCCGGAGCCGTGGAGCCGAGGTTAAGGGCCATTCGGGCTCTCGAGCTATGGCAAACACAATGGTAGAGAAGCCGGATGTGTCAAAATGCCTTAACCATGGTGTACGGGCATGCTTGACTCGTGCGGGAGCCATAGGACGCGTTGGAACCGACCATGCGGCAAAGCATGGTTGTGTGTGCAAATATGGCAGTTTTGGAGCCGTGGAACCGTGGTTAAGGGCCCTTCGGGCTCTTGGGTGATGGAAAACTCTATGGTGGAGAGGAGAGGCATCAAAATGGCTTAACCATGGCGTACGGGCATGCTTGACCCGGTGTCGGGAGCCATAGGATGCACGGGATCCGGCCATGCGGCGGCACGTCGTGTGTGCAAATATGGAAGTTCTGGAGTCATAGAGCTATGGTTAAGGGCCGTTCGGGCTCTCGGGTGATGACAAACATTGTGGTGGTGAGGCCAGAGGCATCAAAACACCTTAACTATGGCATACGGTCGTGCTTGACCTAGTGCCGAGAGCTGTAGGACACGCAGGAACCGGCTGTGCGGTAGCATAGTCGTGTGTGCAAATATGGCAGTTCTAGAGTAGTGGAGCCATGGTTAAGGGCCATTCGGGTCCTCGAGCCGCAATAAATGCTGTGGTGGAGAGGCCAGAGGTGTCAAAACACCTTAACCATGGCGCATGGGCGTGCTTGTAACACCCCAAAATTTGCACTTTTGAAAATAGAATTAAAGTGATTTATTTATGAATTTCTGTGCTCATGAAAACCTAGGGAAAATAATATTTTTCATTACATTAAAATTTATCATAGGAGTTAGCAACATGGTTGTTCATACATGCCGGTGCATTTCTACTTTCGTGCCGAGTGGTTTTGATCAAAACTAAAAAGGATTTCAAAATCCATTTAAAAATCTATTTGAAAATGTCTTAAAAAATAAAATGAAAATGGCAAAACTCTCTATCCCTTCACTTCGTTGGCTTCGGCCCAAGAAGGCTGATCGCCCGCCGCCTCCATCCGACCCCCTCCTTGCTCTTGTTGACGGGGCCATGGCCTAAACGTCGGGACTGTCTCCTATCTCTATTCCCGACCGAGCAGATTCTACTCCGGGACGAGTCCCGTGTCCGTCCCGCCTCGGCGCCCGCTCGTGTTATCGCGTGCTGCCCACGCGACACCGCTCCATAAATAGCAAGCTCCGCACGGCACCTCGCTCTCCATCGAACCCTTCCACCATCGTCTCGAGCTCAAGTCGCCGAGTATCCCGACCGCCGCCACCATAGCCGTTGACACATGCCGTCGACTTCCTCTCCATCGACCATGTACCAGCTTGCCGAGCCCCGTGAGTTGAGGAAGCCGGAAGCCGCCGCCTTGGTTTGCATCTAGCCGAGATGGACACGGGTTACGTCCCGCTCGCGCCCGCCGGCCGCCTTCATCCATGTGTACGTGTGTGTATGCATGCCGAACCATCATCATGGGAAGACTAAGCCGCCGCCATCTCATCTACATCTAGCCGTCATCTACGTCACGGTTGTATTTTGGCTTCCCATTACCCAGCTTCCTGTTCTTGCCGAACTGGATCCAGTTCTCGTCAACTCGTCGTCTTCTTGATCTGAAGCTGTCATTGCTGTGATGGCTGCCTGTTGCTCTCGTCGTTGTTCCAGTTCATCAAAAATCATTATGGTGTGTTGTTTCAGCCCTTTGGGGTTGCACCCCCTGAAGGACCAAAACAGGAGATAATGGAAACGTAGAACTACAAAACGAAAAGAACAACACGAACCTTATATTCCTTGTGCTCCGGCTAAAACGCACGGAGTCCAGAAGTCCCTTACAATGTCCCCTGAGGGGTCTATTTATAGGAAGTCGTGCTGCATTTTGTACAAGAATGCCCCTGGCAACCCTAATTTCAACGTACAGGAGCGGCCGACACGGGGCAGACAAGTAAATGGCCCGAGGGCCCACATTTGTCGGTTAACCACCGACCGGGACACATCCGGGCTCTCCTTTCTGCCCCGCCACCGAATGCGTCCAGTCTCAAGCCGAATGCACGCCTTCCCCGCTTTCGGGGTTTCCGCCGGCCGACGCCGATCCGCGCCTTTCGCGCTATCGGGCTTCGCGGGTGCGGACGCCGGATGCGCACCTTTCCGCGCTATCGGGGCTTCCGCTCGGCGCGGACGCCGGATGCGCGCCTTCGCGCTTATCGGGGCTTCCGCCTGGCGCGGACGCCGGATGCGCGCCGTCCCGCGCTATCGGGGCTTCCGCCTGGCGCTGTCGCCGGATGCGCGCCGTCCCGCGCTATCGGGGCTTCCGCCTGGCGCGGGTGCTGGATGCGCGCCGTCCCGCGCTATTGGGATTTCCGCCTGGTGCTAACGTCGGATGCGCGCCGTCCCGCGCTATCGGGGCTTCCGCCTGGCGCGGACGGTGAATGCGCTTCTTCCTGCGCTATCGGCCGTACCTGCGCACATTAAACACATGAGGCGTATGCGATTAGGGGGGACGGGGTGGCCAATTCCACTCCTGCCCCCAACAGTAGCCCTCCGGTCTTGCCCGGAATGGGCGGCCCCTTCCGGGCGAGGCCACCAAAACGCTGACACGCCGGATGTGTTTGAGCCGAAAGTGCAACGCCGCTGAAAAAATGCTAACTCGCCGAGAATTACCGTGCCGAATGTGCCAGCGCCGCCCCCAGGATGAGGAGACTCTTTTGCCGAGAAAAAACGCTAACACGCCGGATGCCTTTTTTTTTTTTGCCTCGATTCGCGTGAAACGTCGCGTCGGCTTCCCCACGGCCGCCCCGCCTATAAAAGGCAAAGACGCGGGAGGGCGGGCACTTTGCCCCCGCGCTCGACACCGACGCATTCGAGCAACGCATTCGGTCTCCGCATCCGGAAGCATCTTCCAGATTCGGTAAGGTGTAAATGCGCAATTTCGTTTCTTTTTCGTTGGTCGGGTTTCGGGTTTAGATTTGGGGGTTTTAGGAGAGGTCGGCGGGTCACTTTCGGCTCCATTTGAACGCATTCTCGTTTTTCTTCATAGCTCAGAAGCCTGGGCGCCCATTCGGAGCGACCACCTATGTCCGAAAGCTCCTCATCTGGAGATTCGGTTGGAGCGGCCCACGACACCGCATCCGGGCTTTCTTCTTTTTGCGCAAAACTTGCGGCCCAACTCGCCCAATCCGGGGACGAAACTATGTCACATGACTCAGGAGCCGGTTTGGGAGAACCTGAACTTGTGGAACCTATTCGCGCTATGGCACCCGCGATAGCGGCTCCCGCGGTCGATTTACTCCGCTCGGAGAAACCGGGCGGCCGTCGGGGAGCGCCGAATGGCATATGAAGAAGATGCCGAATCGGCGGACTATGATGGGGCCGGGGAGCGCAGCGACGGTTCCCGGATGGGGGTGAAGGAGTCGAATCGGCCCGCCCGAGAAGCCGCCGGGTCGGGATTGAGGGGCACACCGGCATTATTTGCCGATCGAAGATTGACAAGGAGCGATCGGACTCATACCGGCGTTAGCGGCTTCTCAGCGCATTCGAGCGTGAAAGGAGCCGAGCTCCGGGAGATGAAGTGATCCCAAATCCGAAACCCTACGAAGCGGTCGTGTTTCGCGACTTCTTTATAGCCGGATTGAGATTTCCATTGGTTCCGTTTTTCGGGGCCGTTCTGCGAAAATTCCGCCTGCAAATTCACCATCTCACCCCGAATGCGATCGCTCGGCTCAGCATATATGCCATGGCCACGAAGATGATGGGCCACGAGCCGAGTGCTGCCCATTTCGTGAAGTACCACTGCACCCATTTCCACTCGAAAGTGGGGAAGGTCGATGGGCGACCCAATATTCGCGCCGAATATTGGTCTTACAACTTTGTGCCGGCTCCGGGGCAGGAGCGGAACTGTCTGGTGCCCACCTTTAAAGAGAAATGGGAGGACTGGACCAAATACTGGTTCTACATTCGTGTTGCCTCAGACGAAGAGGTGGAAGCTGCTCAGAGGGTTAGGCGCCGCCGGGCAAACCCCTTGGTGTCTTTGATGACCGTAATGATTGGAGAGAAACATCCACCTCACGACGATTTCGGTCCAGTGACCACGCCGCCGCGGAAGCGTATGCTTTGACCGGGCCGGTCGCGATCGCCCGAGACCGCGAAGAGATGATTGCTTTAGACGAGTGGCCCTTATGTGATTTGGTGAAGTTCGAGCCTATTCGGGACGTAAATGGGTATCGTGGTCCCGACTTCCTCCTGGAGCGTCCTGCTCATTTTGATTCTGATGCTGCATATTTGGCCGCGCTGGAGAAGAAAGCTACCCGATTATGCGGGCCATACGGAGAGAGGGAGCACAAGAAAAAGATGGTCCAGCTTGGCAACTCCCCTAGGAAAAACCGTGCCTTGGATTGCATGGGTATCCCCTATTCGGAGAGACCTCCACCGGCTCCTAAAGCGTCCAAAACCAAGGCCGGAGACAGTGCTGACGAGCCGGAGGCCAGTGCGCCGAGCGGCTCGGTTTCGGGTGCCCCCAGGCCGGTACCTATTCGGCGCGCTCCTCCTTCCGCGCCGATTCGAGCGACTACAACGGCTGCAGCCGAGAAAAGAAAGCGCGCGCAGCAAAACCGAGAGCGCCCGGAACCAGAGGCCCGCGACGTTCAGGTATGCCGTGAAATGGCTGGACGATTGTGGACTAAGCCGCTGAAACGCAGCGCTAAGTTCTCATTGGATTTTCTGGGGGTCCCGGATCCGCTGCATGCCGAAATGGTAGAGCGAGAGATGATTTGCGCATTAGGGCACAGGTGTTGAATTTACTTCTTGGTTGCTAGTGGTGTGACAATTTCGGCCTCTTCTTTTGCGGGCGATATCGGCGGTTCCGGCTCAATGGCCGGAACGCGCAAGAAGATTGCGGACCCATGCCGCCCGCCTCCGAAAGCGGCCGACACCGAGCTCTCTTGGCGTCGGCTTGAAGAGGCCGGCCGACACTTCCGGGGCGTTTTTGAAATGAAAAGACATAAGGCCGCCGGTGCATCTCGCGGCCGCTATAGCGAATGCTCCCTGGCCGCGCCTTCAACGGGCGAAACGGCTCGAACCCATTCGGACCGAACCCTAACCGGTCGGGAAGACCGGTAAGTCCCGATTTCACCGCGAACTGAGTCGCATGACCCCCGAAACCGCTGCGTGTGCTCTGTTTGGCCATGGCAGGCTCTCCTTAGAGCGAGCCCCAGACGAATGCGAGCACATGCACGTGTATTCGGGGTGCTCATCTCCCGAAGACACGAGCCCGGACCGTGAAAGGACTTACCAACTTGCTCGTGCTCTAGGGGCGGCTTCGGACGCCCGCTTAATCGCGGGGGTGGACTGCCGCGCGAGCGGCTTGCTGCCGGGCGCGGCAGGTGTCGCATTCGCGGATCAATGTAGCACCTCCTTTTCCGCCACCACTACCGAGAGGGATCTAACCCAGGTGGATCGGCTGGAGCTGCTTTCGGCCATCAACTTCCACGCCATTTCTGTAAGTCAACTACCTTACATATTCGGTCTGGTTTCCCTTTCGAGCTGCTGAAATCTCATTCGATGTCGCTTTTGCAGCAATCTGTCATAAGCGCTGCGCTTGCCAAGCAAGACTGCGCCGCGGTCGCCTTCGTTGAGTCTAAGCTCACCGAAAGCGAAGCCGAGGTGCGCAGGCTAAAGGACGAATTGGTTCAAGTTCGCGCCGAACTTGATCGGGAGAAAGCGGCGCGTGAGAGTGCCGAAAATGATGCCCGCACCGCCCGGACCGAGCGCAACACGCAGAATGAGCTGCAGAAGTCTGCCCGCCGCCAACAGCTCAATGAACTCAGCCAGGTCGCCGCCATATTCGCGCGCCTGGTTTCCGGAGTTGGCGACGAAGTGGAGGAACCCGTCATTGGGGAGAATACGTCCGTTTTCGACTTCACCCGATTCCTCAAGACCGGGCTCACTGCTTTGGAGGGCCAGATGGAGCTTGGGCGCCGATGGGCAGCCCTCGAGACCCTTCGTGCCATGTGCAAGGCACTGAAGGACGCTGGCTGTCCACATGCGGGAACGCCGCGGCTCCGAACGACATTGACCGTTTCTGGGTACCGGATGGGGACGCGCACGAGACCGCGGTGAAGTTTTTTAGCAGCTTCTGGGGCTCCGGCGGTCGCAACCTGAGTTTGCTGCGCGCGGCGTTGAGCGTGGCGGAGGTGAGTGCATGAAAACCGCCGAATATGCTTGCTTTTGACATGTCCGGTTAGGCATCTTGTGGTTGATTTGACCGCTTTCGTGCTTATTTGCTTTAGGGGGACGAGGCGGAGGAGGCCGTTATCCGTGACCGGGTTATGGCCTATATCAGAGCCAGGGACGAGCGCGAGGTGGCCGCAGCAGCTAGCACCCCCTCGTCCAATGTCTTTGCGATCCCGGAGATGACTCCGAGCGCCGGAAGCCGCGCGCGGGGCAATCCGGCGGCCGCCGTCAACTCCTCCGCGGCCGTGCCCACCGAAGCAGGCGCGCCCCCGATTCAGTCAGCCAGTAACGAAAGAGCGGAAGATGTTTGAACTGTGTTTTGCTTTTCAAGAACTTTGACATGTTTGGCCCTGCGTGGCCGTGAATGTGGCCCTGCGTGGCCGTGAATGTGGCCCTGCGTGGCCGGGATTCTGGGAACCCTTGAACAGTTTAAGTACTCTTTGTGGCTTAATGCCATATGCTCCTGTTGTTTTGGTATTCGTTTGCTTTACTACATTTTCGCGTTGTCATTTCTACCAGGGCGATATTGTCTTACCCTTCGAAAGTGGCTGGAAAAAGGCGCTTCCGACCAAAGAGGTTTTAGTACTCTTCTGGGGTTTACTTAGCTTTAGGACGTCGTCCCGAATTAGAGCGGCGGGGTGCGTATTCGGGGGAAATTCTGCTGAGACCAACAGGGATGCGTGGAGACTTAGCGCTCCGCCCCCCCGAACTTGAGGTGTTTTAGGGCGCATTCGGACATTTTTGAGTGTCTTACAGCGCCGCGTTCCCCGAATTTGAGCGTGGGGAACGCATTCGGGCAAATTTCTCGCTAAGCCCTCCGCGTCGCGTGAAGTGTTAGAGCGCCGCCCCGAATTTGAGCGGTGGAGGGCGTATTCGGGAAATTTTTCCCTAAGCCCTCCAGCGTTGTGTGGAGTCTTGGAGCGCCGCCCCCCCGAATTTGAGCGGTGGAGGGCGTATTCGGGAAATTTTTCGCTAAGCCCTCCAGCGTTGAGTGGAGTCTTAGAGCGCCGCCCCCCCGAATTTGAGCGGTGGAGGGCGTATTCGGGAAATTTTTCGCTAAGCCCTCCGGCGTTGAGTGGAGTCTTAGAGCGCC
The DNA here is from genome assembly GCA_018135685.1 of Themeda triandra. Taxonomy (NCBI): domain Eukaryota; kingdom Viridiplantae; phylum Streptophyta; class Magnoliopsida; order Poales; family Poaceae; genus Themeda; species Themeda triandra. Next base: position 95,378 of record JAENPR010000841.1, read on the forward strand.
GCCCCGAATTTGAGCGGTGGAGGGCGTATTCGGGAAATTTTTCGCTAAGCCCTCCGGCGTTGAGTGGAGTCTTAGAGCGCCGCCCCGAATTTGAGCGGTGGAGGGCGTATTCGGGAAATTTTTCGCTAAGCCCTCCGGCGTTGAGTGGAGTCTTAGAGCGCCGCCCCGAATTTGAGCGGTGGAGGGCGTATTCAGGAAAAATTTTCGCTAAGCCCTCCAGCGTTGAGTGGAGTCTTAGAGCGCCGCCCCGAATTTGAGCGGTGGAGGGCGTATTCGGGGAAAATTTTTCGCTAAGCCCTCCGGCGTTGAGTGGAGTCTTAGAGCGCCGCCCCCGAATTTGAGCGGTGGAGGGCGTATTCGGGAAATTTTTCGCTAAGCCCTCCGGCGTTGAGTGGAGTCTTAGAGCGCCGCCCCCGAATTTGAGCGGTGGAGGGCGTATTAGAAAATTTTTCGCTAAGCCCTCCGGCGTTGAGTGGAGTCTTAGAGCGCCGCCCCCCGAATTTGAGCGGTGGAGGGCGTATTCGGGAAATTTTTCGCTAAGCCCTCCAGCGTTGAGTGGAGTCTTAGAGCGCCGCCCCCCCGAATTTGAGCGGTGGAGGGCGTATTCGGGAAATTTTTCGCTAAGCCCTCCAGCGTTGAGTGGAGTCTTAGAGCGCCGCCCCCGAATTTGAGCGGTGGAGGGCGTATTCGGGAAATTTTTCGCTAAGCCCTCCAGCGTTGAGTGGAGTCTTAGAGCGCCACCCCCCCCCCCCCCGAATTTGAGCGGTGGAGGGCGTATTCAGGAAAATTTTTCGCTAATCCCTCCAGCATTTGTTCTGACATGGTTGTTACGAAATGCATATGCGCTCTGCACAGCCACTGAATGGAACTCTGTATGGCCCTATTGGCTGGGACTGGATGAGTCCTATCTCAAAGTGGTAGGACTCAGTTTCCAACACCCTAATAGGCGCGCCTATGCCCTTTCTCGTTTACAGGCGGGTAGAACACTAGACCACATCCGTTGACCAGATCCCAGGACACATGTTTGCCCCTAGCTTGCTGTGGGCTGAGGTCCCAAATGTGGACTAGTCGCCGTGCGGGAGCTAGAATTTGTAGCCATTCTCGGGAATAGGGAGGCGCGCGATTCTGCGCATCTCTGCTATTGCGCGCTTGCTGCTTTTGCTTAGGCAGTCAATTCGACCCTGGCTGCGCCTAACCTCTCCGAGTTCACAACCGAAACGGGAGGACTAGTACTGACTCCCCTCCTGACTCCTCCCGAGTTGAACCTGGCTGTGCCTATTTGCTCAGCGCTCACAACTGAAACGGGAGGACGAGTGCAGGCTCCTTTCCTGACTCCTCTCATTTCTACTAACCTTAGCTTTGGAGCGAGATGAGTTTGTTTTGCCGGACATCGTTTTGCGTTATGGGGGATGTTATGTATATATAATACTGCTGGTGTCATAGCGCCGTGAAGCACCTTTTTACGCCATAACGCCGTCGTACACCTGTTAGGTGAGTTATAATTTTACCCCGTCTTAGAGGCTGAATTACTAGGTTATATAATCTGGTTCAAGCTCTTGGTTTTTGTCATGGCTGCAAAGATTTTAGTTTTACCACCCGAATGCCTTGCTTATTTCTTGCTGGAATGGGAGGTTTTGGGATTTGTGGCGTTGTCAGACCAAATGCCGCATTCGCTACCCAGCCTTCACTGGCCGCATTGGGTGGATGCTTTCGGCCCTTTTGCCTGCTGTGTATGCCGTATTCGGGTGGAGCACGCTCGATAATGGTGCAGTACAGCGCTCCTTTCGAGAGTCCGAGGGACCCCAGTTGCGCGCATTCTCGAGGCATTGCTCGATATAGAGGGCGTATTGTTCTTGATTGTGATATTAATCACCGCAAGCTCCTTAGTGTAATTACACCGCCAGAATATGATGAATAAGAAGCTTTGCGTTATCATTGCCTTCGGGTCTTTATCCCCGAAGCTACTTTGACCTGAGGCGTTGTTTTGCACTCATTTGGCTTGTTGCCAATTTCGCGATACTTCAGCGTTTTTTGCCGAGTTCGCTGCAGCGTTTTGTTTCGCGCATTTGGGTTGTTTGACGCATTCGTGATGCTTCAGCGTTTTCTTTGAGATTGCTAGCCGTTTTTGGCTTTTGGTTGCTTGCAACTCCGACAAAACTTCTCCGAATAGGGGCAGCGACATATATGGCACTGACTTTTTCGGATTGGAGAAAACGTTACGCATCCACACTTTAGGGGCAACGTGAATTGAAAAGCATTAAACAGGAGTACCTCTAGCTTTTCCCTTTGGTGGCATGACAAGTCCGTGCGCCAACCACGGTGGGCGCCAATGTTGTTTCAGCCCTTTGGGGTTGCACCCCCTGAAGGACCAAAACAGGAGATAATGGAAATGTAGAACTACAAAACGAAAAGAACAACACGAACCTTATATTCCTTGTGCTCCGGCTAAAACGCACGGAGTCCAGAAGTCCCTTACAATGTCCCCTGAGGGGTCTATTTATAGGAAGTCGTCTTTGCATTTTGTACAAGAATGCCCCCGGCAACCCTAATTTCAACGTACGGGAGCGGCCGACACACGGGGCGGACAAGTAAATGGCCCGAGGGCCCACATTTGTCGGTTAACCACCGACCGGACACATCCGGGCTCTCCTTTACGCCCCGCCACCGAATGCGTCCAGTCTCAAGCCGAATGCACGCCTTCCGCGCTTTCGGGGTTTCCGCCCGGCCCGACGCCGGATCCGCGCCTTCTCGCGCTATCGGGGCTTCAGCCTGGTGCGGACGCCGGATGCGCACCTTCTCGCGCTATCGGGGCTTCCGCCTGGCGCGGACGCCGGATGCGCGCCTTCTCGCGCTATCGGGGCTTCCGCCTGGCGCTGTCGCCGGATGCGCGCCGTCCCGCGCTATCGGGGCTTCCGCCTGGCGCTGTCGCCGGATGCGCGCCGTCCCGCGCTATCGGGGCTTCCGCCTGGCGCGGGTGCTGGATGCGCGCCGTCCCGCGCTATTGGGATTTCCGCCTGGTGCTGACGTCGGATGCGCGCCGTCCCGCGCTATCGGGGCTTCCGCCTGGCGCGGACGGCGAATGCGCTTCTTCCTGCGCTATCGGCCGTACCTGCGCACAATAAACACATGAGGCGTATGCGATTAGGGGGGACGGGGTGGCCAATTCCACTCCTGCCCCCAACATGGTGAGTTCGCTGCGATCTGATGGCCGCTCCATACTTATGCTTTATCACACAAAACCGAGACGTGTGTATATACGTTGAGTCCATATGAAAGCTTCAAACGCCAAGACCGACGACATGGAGCAAGCAGTGGCCGACCATGTCTCTCTTGTTAGCTCTTTGATTAGCTTGATGACTTCATCTTTACATCATCATGACATCACATATACATTACGGCCGTTTCCCTTCATAGAAATAAATCTAGGAATACATTCACATATTTATAAAATTCCTTTTATTTTGCTTTGCTTATAAAATCTCCGTTTTAACTCCGTTTTGATCCATTCAAATTGCGTTAGGTTCGTATTTTCGTATTGTATGTGTTAGTGCTACTATCAGTCAGGTTTGTAGCTTTTAGTTTTTGAGCTCATATTTAATGCATTATTAGTCCATAGGAAAACTTGGAAAATTCATATCGACGCCGTTATAGCTCCGTTTTCGGTGAACTTGACGTCTATGTGATCGCAGAAACGATAGAGTTATTTTATAAACTTTACTTTCTATTTATTTATTATTGGTGTACTATTCTAATATAGTCATATTGTTTGCTTCGTGTATGATTGCTCGGATGCTTGTGTGGTGCTCTATAATTGTGTCCAGTCGGTGAGCTTTGCGTTGATGATCTGAAAGTTGGTGCTCAAGAAGAAGTGAAGATGGAGAAGCAATTATATGAATATTTGGGACTTGAAGAAGGATCTAAATTTAAGGCAAGTATAGTAGGACCATCCTTGTGTCCTATTCACTCACACTAAATTTCATATGCATGTGTCTTTTGTCACCCTTTGTAGGATTACCTAGATTTGATTACACGTTACCTTGTTAAACTTGGGCTATTGCATATGGGTAGTGATGCTAGTGCTTCATAACATGATCTTGTAACTTGATTAACGGATTATGCAACAATCTTAAAAGATGACTTTTTAGCAACTTGGAATCAAGAGGGTTAAGGTGATTGGTTGTTTCCATTCACTTGATGTTCCCTCTCCCGAAGGACTTATCTGTACGTGATCATACGGGATTTCACATGCCGCTGTGGGGGCTATATGGCTCTGGCTCTAGGGCATTCAAGAGACCTTTTCTAGCTTGTGAGAGGGAGGGCTGAATTGGGTATAGGGCGGCTCCTCCATGGTGTGTATAGCCGGATAGGTTGTGTGCCACTTTGGGAGGAGGGATTCCCTATATCCGATGACAAGGCGACCTTTGCTCGTTAGACTAACTTTTGGTTGACTTTATAGTGAAACCCTGCCCACTCACCGTGGAAGTGTTAAGAGGTTGGCTGCCTCGGGCAAATGGGAATCACGGCTCACAGGTAAAGGGTACACCTCTGCGCAGAGTTAAATCGATATGTTGTCCGTGCCCACGGTTAGGGCGGCCCTGAGACATTGTAGAATAGATGACCACTATTTGTTAATGCTTATTGTTAATGTTGATGTTAATTGTATTCTTTAATCATGTTTACCTGATCATTTGGTTATGGGAACACTACCTTGATGCTAAATGCTAAAACATGACATACACTAAAAGCTATTGCAGTATAACCGTGTCTACCATTTGAGCCTCATGAACCCCCTGCTATACTTGCGGAGTTCGACATGGACTCACTCTTGCTATTCCTACCACCTCAGGAGAAGTTTACGCTTGTTGTCAACCAGTCAGTTTGGATCCAATGGAGTGAAGTCAATACCCGAAGACCAGAGTTGTCTATCCATTGCTTGCTAGCTGAGGTTCTCTTCTTTACTAAGTACGATATTTTAAGCATTATGATTTGATACTACCCCTTATTTGTAGCTATATGTGAGATTTGACATCTATTACTCACATATGGTGTATATCTGGTTTTGTCCTTAAAATCGGGTATTACAAGTGGTATCGGCTCATTTCGTAGGACGCAAGCCTAGTTAGAAACTGGTTGTTTTAGTGTTTTGGAATTGCTAGAACAACCTTGTTCTACACACCTTGATATTCTTTTCTTCTTTGTATCTCTATCCTTGATATTCATCTCCTCCTTGATGCTTGTTTGAAAGCCTTGTTCTCATCCTTGTTGATTTCTTGCAATCTCTCCAACCTTGTTATTTTCCAAAAGACCTGCTCATCTTTGCTCCATTATGAAAACCTTGTCTCGTCATCTAAATTTTCTCTCTTTAGATGATTCGTAACAAGAAGGCCGCTTGCATCCGCTATGAAGGACCATGCTTCACTAGATGGAACTATGCTCTAACAGAACCACATAATGGAGAAGCTCATCAAGCTCTATTGGCATATCGCGGGAAACACTGTGAAGAGATGAAGGATGATATGCAAAAGTATTCGACCACCTAGAATGTTGCAAAGTGTTATGACTGACCCTTGCATAGAGCGGAATGAACAAATAAGGATATGGCTTTGACCATACAAATCCTACATGAGAAGCTGGAAGCTAGAGCTAGCAGAAATAAGGCAACACTATGAGGAAGTTCTTGATGAGATAGATGAGTGGAAAAGTCATTGGACTACCCAAAATCAATGAGGTGAAAGATGTATCTCGCTCAATCCCGCAAGAGTGTTACTCCATTTGTCGGCGCCGCAGTCACACCGTGTTCAAGAAGTAGGAGTTAGTGTCCCCTATGTAATAAACCGTTAGTCGCGAAGTTGGTAAAGTCAGTCAGACGTAATGTGTGATATGTGAACTATAAGTGCTTACTTGTTTTGTGCTTATGCTTATGTTTGTTTTGGATTTTTGTAATGAGTGCAATGATCTTGTGGCCTTATCCGCAATTTCATTATGTTTATAGGCCTAAGGTATAAGGATTAATGAATAGATAGTTGGGTTCTGGTTGCTTCTTGTTCTTCCTATCCTGTCCTTTCAGAGCAACCTATATTCCTCAGATTATATCTCTGTTCCTGGACGACCAAAAATCATGAGAAAATTCTGGACATAAGTAGACTTCCATATCTTTATCCGAGCGCAAGAATCATCATAAAATCGATTCTGGTTTGGGAGTTACGAAAATCACAAGACGAAGAATTTGTGCTGTCAGAAATCCGGAGCAGTCTGAAAATATCTGGTCACAACGTTTTCTCTGTTTGAGCAATGGTCATGAATTTTTTCTGAGAGAATCTAGACTTCTGTACCTTTCCAATGCCGTCAGAATCACCCTCATATGAACTTTAGTTTGGGAGCTATGAAATTCACAAGGCGGTGTATCCGTGCTGTCTGGAATCTAGAATAGTTTCTGTTGTGGACTATATTCGACCAAGTTAACTATGGAATCTGGAAAATATTCTATAAGAAAGTTTTATAGGATTTCATAAGCTTTCAAACGGTATAAAGAATAACTTCATTGGATCAATAGAACTGGAGTTATGTCCGTTTTTCTGCGCTGCTGTTTTCCTGCTCCCGAAGAATTGCATGTTACGAGTCTCTACCCATGTACATGAGTTTCTTTGGGATGATAGTAGGACATGATGATAACCAACTAACTTATTTGGAGATAAAAGATACCCTTGGTGCCCTTAGTAGATCTTTTCTTAAGGGGTGTAGCCATGAAGAAGAAGATGCAAGGCGAAAGTTTTATGCATTTAAGCACTTTCCCGGAAATGAGCAACTATCTCTATTGTTGAGAGGTCTATCTATGAGCAAGTATTAGTGACTTGATGGATTATCTATAAGGAGCAAGTTAAGAAGTTGCAAGAGAAAGGGTTCATACGCCCTAGTTCACTTCCATGGGGTGCTCCGGCGATCTTAGATTACAAGAAGGATGATACTCAGCGTATGTGTGATGATTATTGTTCCTTTTATAAAGTTACCATCAAGAACAAGTACCCATTGTTGAGGATTGATCATTTGTCTAACAAGTAAGAGGTTCTTGTGTCTTTTTTAAGTTTGATCTGCGTTCTGGTTACCATCAGTTAAAGGTTCAGAATGCAGGTGATCATCGAGTATCTTGATAAGTTTATGGTGATTTTCATTGCTAACACCCTGGTGTTCTCTAAAACTGAAGAAGAACATGCTAACGCTTAAGGTATGGCAGTGGATCTAGGGAAGGGAAAAGTATGTTGAATTAGAAGCTGCCTACTGATGTGAGTGAGATGTGTAGTTCATTTGTTTGGCTAGTTACTATAGGAGGTTCATTGAATGATTCTCCTAAATTGCTATGCCTATGACAGCTCCACTAGAGAAGAGTGCCAAGTTCGTTTGGTCTGATAAGTGACAAGCTAGTTTTGAAGGATTAAAGAGGAGATTAACTATAGCTCTGCTAGATCTGAGTAAGAAGTTTTTGATCTGATGTGATGCATCTCGTCAAGGTTTGGTGCTTGTTCTTATGCCAGAAAGTAGAGTGGTTGCTTATGCCTTAGGACAAGTTGGTGATGATGGCATAGGAATATTGGGATGTCAGACTTCTCTATGATTGAATTCTATGGAAGTCACAATGCTTACACCAATCATGTTTTGTGAGATTTATTGGTGGGAAGTTCTCTGCAAATGAATTTTGGATGTGCTCTATGTAAGAAAGCACTAGGTTATGTCTGAACTATGGAGGCATGAGTTGGACTAATCAACTTATGAGATGTCAAGTTATCCATTGTGGAGCATAGAGGTATTTACTTGGACGTAAAGAGTGACATCAAGGTCGATCATAAGAAATTCAAAGGATCTTTACTAAGTTGAATTTGATCTAGCGACACTATATTTGGAATAGAATTGATAGTGATATCAAGCTATAGTGGGCCATAACCCACAGGTCCCAAACATGGTTTATGCCTTGGCGATTTGGAGGAAGCAATCATTTGGAGAGGAAAAAGTTGTTGTGAGTGTTCTTAGCATATAATGGGTGCTATAAAAGTTTGATTGACACCAAGATCAAGTGAAGGCAGAAATCAAGTAATGTCACTAGTACTATATAGTTGCTTGTTAATAAAGTTCATCTTTGAACAAGGAGAATCACAATGCTTAATTGGAAGAATAAAGAACTAAGGAATGATCGTTATCATTGCTCTTAGCAAAGGAGAGTTATGCTAAGGAGTTTTGGATGACACCATGGTTAAGGTTTGAGGAACTTGACCTAAAAGTCATTGCCGATTAAAGTTGGAAATAGGAGAGTTGAAAGTATGGATTGAATGGGAAATGACAGAACAAGTTAAGATATATTGTGAAGTCTTTGGGGACAAGAGCTTGACAGTAAGGTGGTCTTTGTGAGTGATGAAGAGTGTTTGTGCTAAGGGTAAACTAGCATTACACTACAACGGTACAATTATGAGGTTGCAAAACGGGGACATAGTGGTACATGCTAAAAACAATTGTGTTATAATTTGGAGTCAGAGTGACAAGAGTATGTCATACAACCAAGTTCACACAACCATCCGAAGATGATCTTCATGACAAGTGCGATGTGCATTTGTGTGTAGAGAAGCTAGCATCCTAGGGTTGCAATAGTTTATTTAAGGGAAAGAGTATGGTTTAATGGTTGGAAATTAATGGAGGATTGGTGCGAGTTGTTTGGAGTGATCATCGAAGACTTGGAATTAGTGAGCATGTTATTTGGAGTATGGTTAAAAGGTATGCAAAGCAAAGTGGAATCATTTATGAGCAAGACGATACTACTCAAAGGAGTAAAGAAGGTTCAATGGCGGAATATCCCAATCTCTTCGATCATCAACTTCCGAATCTCGGGACGAGGTTCATCTTAAGGGGTAGAGTTGTAACACCCCAAAATTTGCACTTTTGAAAATAGAATTAAAGTGATTTATTTATGAATTTCGTGCTCATGAAAACCTAGGGAAAATAATATTTTTCATTACATTAAAATTTATCATAGGAGTTAGCAAACATGGTTGTTCATACATCTTTGGTGCATTTCTACTTTCGTCTTGAGTGGTTTTGATCAAAACTAAAAAGGATTTCAAAATCCATTTAAAAATCTATTTGAAAATGTCTTAAAAATAAAATGAAAATGGCAAAACTCTCTATCCCTTCACTTCGTTGGCTTCGGCCCAAGAAGCCTAATCGGCCCGTCCTCCATCCGACCGCTCCTTGCTCTTGTTGACGGGGCCATGGCCTAAACGTCGGGACTGTCTCCTATCTCTATTCGACCGAGCGGGATTCTACTCGGACGAGTCGCGTCCGTCCCACACGGCGCCCGCTCGTGTTATCGCGTGCTGCCCACGCGACACCGCTCCATAAATAGCAAGCTCCGCACGGCACCTCGCTCTCCATCAGAACCCTTCCACCATCGTCTCGGGCTCAAGTCGCCGAGTATCCCAGCCTGCCACCACCATAGCTGTTGACACATGCCGTCGACTTCCTCTCCATCGACCATGTACTTTGCCGAGCCCCGTGAGTTGAGGAAGCCGGGAAGCGCTGCCTTGGTTTGCATCTAGCCGAGATGGACACGGGTTACGTCCCGCTCGCCGCCCGCCGGCCGCCTTCATCCATGTGTACGTGTGTGTATGCATGCTGAGCCATCGTCATGAGAAGACTAAGTCGCTGCCATCTCATCGCCGTCATCTACGTCACGGTTGTATTTTGGCTTCCATTACCCAGCTTCTGTTCTTGCCGAACCGGATCCGGTTCTCGTCAACTCATCGTCTTCTTGATCTGAAGCCGTCGTTCTTTGTGATGGCTGCACTGTTGCTCTCGTCGTTGTTCCAGTTCATCAAAAATCATTATGGTGAGTTCGCTGCGATCTGATGGCTGCTCCATACTTATGCTTTATCACACAAAACCGAGACGTGTGTATATACGCTGAGTCCATATGAAAGCTTCAAACGCCATGACCGACGACATGGAGCAAGTAGCTGGCCGACCATGTCTCTCTTGTTAGCTCTTTGATTAGCTTGATGACTTCATCTTTACATCATCATGACATCACATATACATTACGGCCGTTTCCCTTCATAGAAATAAATCTAGGAATACATTCACATATTTATAAAATTCCTTTTATTTTGCTTTGCTTATAAAATCTCCGTTTAACTCCGTTTTGATCCATTCAAATTGCTTTAGGTTCGTATTTTCGTATTGTACGTGTTAGTGCTACTATCGGCTAGGTTTGTAGCTTTTAGTTTTTGAGCTCATATTTAATGCATTATTAGTCCATAGGAAAACTTGGAAAATTCATATCGACGCCGTTATAGCTCCGTTTTAGGTGAACTTGACGTCTATGTGATCGCGAGAAACGATAGAGTTATTTTATAAACTTTACTTTCTATTTATTTATTATTGGTGTACTGTTCTAATATAGTCATATTGTTTGCTTCGTGTATGATTGCTCGGATGCTTGTGTGGTGCTCTATAATTGTGTCCAGTCGGTGAGCTTTGCGTTGATGATCTGAAAGTTGGTGCTCAAGAAGAAGTGAAGATGGAGAAGCAATTATATGAATATTTGGGACTTGAAGAAGGATCTAAATTTAAGGCAATTATAGTAGGACCATCCTTGTGTCCTATTCACTCACACTAAATTTCATATGCATGTGTCTTTTGTCACCCTTTGTAGGATTACCTAGATTTGATTACCTGTTACCTTGTTAAACTTGGGCTATTGCATATGGGTAGTGATGCTAGTGCTTCATAACATGATCTTGTAACTTGATTAATGGATTATGCAACAATCTTAAAAGATGACTTTTTAGCAACTTGGAATCAAGAGGGTTAAGGTGATTGGCTGTTTCCATTCACTTGATGTTCCCTCTCCCGAAGGACTTATCTGTACGTGATCATACGGGATTTCACGTGCCGCTGTGGGGGCTATATGGCTCTGGCTCTAGTGCATTCAAGAGACCTTTTCTAGCTTGTGAGAGGGAGGGCTGAATTGGGTATAGGGCGGCTCCTCCATGGTGTGTATAGCCGGATAGGTTGTGTGCCACTTTGGGAGGAGGGATTCCCTATATCCGATGACAAGGCGACCCTTGCTCGTTAGACGAACTTTTGGGTGACTTTATAGTGAAACCCTGCCCACTCACCGTGGAAGTGTTAAGAGGTTGGCCGCCTCGGGCAAATGGGAATCACGACTCACAGGTAAAGGGTACACCTCTGCGCAGAGTTAAATCGATATGTCGTCCGTGCCCACGGTTAGGGCGGCCCTGAGACATTGCAGAATAGATGACCACTGTTTGTTAATGCTTATTGTTAATGTTGATGTTAATTGTATTCTTTAATCATGTTTACCTGATTATTTGGTTATGGGAACACTACCTTGATGCTAAATGCTAAAACATGACATAAACTAAAAGCTATTGCAGTATAACCGTATCTACCATTTGAGCCTCATCAACCCCCTGCTATACTTGCGGAGTTCGACATGGACTCACTCTTGCTATTCCTACCACCTCAGGAGAAGTTTACGCTTGTTGTCAACCAGTCAGTTTGGATCCAGTGGAGTGAAGTCAATACCCGAAGACCAGAGTTGTCTATCCGTTGCTTGCTAGCTGAGGTTCTCTTCTTTACTAAGTACGATATTTTAAGCATTATGATTTGATACTACCCCTTATTTGTAGCTATATGTGAGATTTGACGTCTATTACTCACATATGGTGTATATCTGGTTTTGTCCTTAAAATCGGGTATTACAGTGCTTGACTTGGTGCGAGGAGCCGTAGGACGCACAGGAACCGGCCGTGCGGCAGCAAAGTCGTGTGTGCAAATATGGCAGTTCTGGAGCCGTGGAGCCGAGGTTAAGGGCCATTCAGGCTCTCGAGCTATGGCGAACACTATGGTAGAGAAGCCAGATGTGTCAAAATGCCTTAACCATGGCGTACGGGCATGCTTGACTCGTGTCGGGGAGCCATAGGACGCGTTGGAACCGCCATGCGGCAAAGCATGGTTGTGTGTGCAAATATGGCGGTTTTGGAGCCATGGAACCGTGGTTAAGGGCCCTTCGGGCTCTTGGGTGATGGAAAACTCTATGGTGGAGAGGAGAGAGGCATCAAAATGGCTTAACCATGGCGTACGGGCATGCTTGACCCGGTGCAGGGAGCCATAGGATGCACGGGATCCGGCCGTGCGGCGGCACGGTCGTGTGTGCAAATATGGAAGTTCGGAGTCATGGAGCGTGGTTAAGGGCCGTTCAGGCTCTCGGGTGATGACAAACATTGTGGTGGTGAGGCCAGAGGCGTCAAAATACCTTAACCATAGCATACGGTCGTGCTTGACCTAGTGCCGAGAGCTGTAGGACACACAGGAACCGGCTGTGCGGTAGCATAGTCGTGTGTGCAAATATGGCAGTTCTAGAGCTGTGGAGCCATGGTTAAGGGTCATTCGGGTCCTCGAGCCACAATAAATGCTGTGGTGGAGAGGCCATAGGTGTCAAAACGCCTTAACCATGGCGCATGGGCGTGCTTGACTTGGTGCGAGGAGCCGTAGGACGCGCAGGAACCGGCCGTGCGGCAGCAAAGTCGTGTGTGCAAATATGGCAGTTCTAGAGCTGTGGAGCCGAGGTTAAGGGCCATTCAGGCTCTTGAGCTATGGCAAACACTATGGTAGAGAAGCCAGATGTGTCAAAATGCCTTAACCATGGCGTACGGGCATGCTTGACTCTGTGCCAGGAGCCATAGGACGCGTTGGAACCGACCATGCGGAAGCATGGTTGTGTGTGCAAATATGGCAGTTTTGGAGCCGTGGAACCGTGGTTAAGGGCCCTTCGGGCTCTTGGGTGATGGAAAACTCTATGGTGGAGAGGAGAGAGGCAACAAAATGGCTTAACCATGGCGTACGGGCATGCTTGGCCCGGTGCCGGGAGCCATAGGATGCACAGGATCCGGCCGTGCGGCAGCACGGTCGTGTGTGCAAATATGGAAGTTCTGGAGTCATGGAGCTGTGGTTAAGGGCCGTTTGGGCTCTCGGGTGATGACAAACATTGTGGTGGTGAGCCCAGAGGCATCAAAACACCTTAACTATGGCATACGGTCGTGCTTGACCTAGTGCCGAGAGCTGTAGGACACGCAGGAACCGGCAGTGCGGTAGCATAGTCGTGTGTGCAAATATGGTAGTTCTAGAGCTGTGGAGACATGGTTAAGGGCCATTCGGGTCCTCGAGCTACAATAAATGCTGTGGTGGAGAGGCCAGAGGTGTCAAAACGCCTTAACCATGGCGCATGGGCGTGCTTGACTTGGTGCGAGGAGCCGTAGGACGCGCGAGGAACCGGCCGTGCGGCGGCAAAGTCGTGTGTGCAAATATGGCGGTTCGGGAGCCGTGGAGCCGAGGTTAAGGGCCATTCGGGCTCTCGAGCTATGGCAAACACTATGGTAGAGAAGCCGGATGTGTCAAAATGCCTTAACCATGGCGTACGGGCATGCTTGACTCGTGCCGGGAGCCATAGGACGGCGTTGGAACCGACCATGCGGCAGCATGGTTGTGTGTGCAATTATGGCGGTTTTGGAGCCGTGGAACCATGGTTAAGGGCCCTTCGGGCTCTTGGGTGATGGAAAACTCTATGGTGGAGAGGAGAGAGGCATCAAAATGGCTTAACCATGGCGTACGGGCATGCTTGACCGGTGCGGGAGCCATAGGATGCACAAGATCCGGCCGTGCGGCGGCACGATCGTGTGTGCAAATATGGAAGTTTTGGAGTCATGGAGGCTGTGGTTAAGGGCCGTTCGGGCTCTCGGGTGATGACAAACATTGTGGTGGTGAGCCCAGAGGCATCAAAACACCTTAACCATGGCATACGGTCGTGCTTGACCTAGTGCCGAGAGCTGTAGGACACGCGGGGAACCAGGCGTGCGGTAGCATAGTCGTGTGTGCAAATATGGCGGTTCTAGAGCTGTGGAGCCATGGTTAAGGGCCATTCGGGTCCTCGAGCCGCAATAAATGCTGTGGTGGAGAGGCCAGAGGTGTCAAAATGCCTTAACCAAGGCGCATGGGCGTGCTTGACTTGGTACGAGGAGCCGTAGGACGCGCAGGAACCGGCCGTGCGCGGCAAAGTCGTGTGTGCAAATATGGCGGTTACGGAGCCGTGGAGCCGAGGTTAAGGGCCATTCGGGCTCTCAAGCTATGGCAAACACTATGGTAGAGAAGCCGGATGTGTCAAAATGCCTTAACCATGGCGTACGGGCATGCTTGACTGTGCCAGGAGCCATAGGATCCGTTGGAACCGACCATGCGGCAACATGGTTGTGTGTGCAAATATGGCAGTTTTGGAGCCGTGGAACCATGGTTAAGGGCCCTTCGGGCTCTTGGGTGATGGAAAACTCTATGGTGGAGAGGAGAGAGGCATCAAAATGGCTTAACCATGGCGTACAGGCATGCTTGACCCGGTGCCGGGAGCCATAGGATGCACAGGATCCGGCCGTGTGTGTGCAAATACGGAAGTTCTGGAGTCATGGAGCTGTGGTTAAGGGCCGTTCGGGCTCTCGGGTGATGACAAACATTGTGGTGGTGAGCCCAGAGGCATCAAAACACCTTAACTATGGCATACGGTCATGCTTGACCTAGTGCCGAGAGCTGTAGGACACGCAGGAACCGGCTGTGCGGTAGCATAGTCGTGTGTGCAAATATGGCAGTTCTAGAGCTGTGGAGCCATGGTAGGGGCCATTCGGGTCCTCGAGCCGCAATAAATGCTGTGGTGGAGAGGTCACAGGTGTCAAAATGCCTTAACCATGGCGCATAGGCATGCTTGACTTGGTGCGAGGAGCCGTCGGACGCGCAGGAACCGGCTGTGCGGCAGCAAAGTCGTGTGTGCAAATATGGCAGTTCTGGAGCCGTCGAGCCGAGGTTAAGGGCCATTCAGGCTCTTGAGCTATGGCAAACACTATGGTAGAGAAGCCAGATGTGTCAAAATGCCTTAACCATGGCGTACGCGCATGCTTAACTCTGTGCCAGGAGCCATAGGACGCGTTGGAACCGACCATGCGGCAGCATGGTTGTGTGTGCAAATATGGCAGTTTTGGAGCCATGGAACCGTGGTTAAGGGCCCTTCGGGCTCTTGGGTGATGGAAAACTCTATGGTAGAGAGGAGAGAGGTATCAAAATGGCTTAACCATGGCGTACGGGCATGCTTGACCCGGTGCCGGGAGCCATAGGATGCACAGGATCCGGCCGTGCGGCAGCACAGTCGTGTGTGCAAATATGGAAGTTCTAGAGTCATGGAGCTGTGGTTAAGGGCCGTTCGGGCTCTCGGGTGATGACAAACATTGTGGTGGTGAGGCCAGAGGCGTCAAAATACCTTAACCATAGCATACGGTCGTGCTTGACCTAGTGCCGAGAGCTGTAGGACACGCAGGAACCGGCTGTGCGGTAGCATAGTCGTGTGTGCAAATATGGCAGTTCTAGAGCTGTGGAGCCATGGTTAAGGGCCATTCGGGTCCTCGAGCTACAATAAATGCTGTGGTGGAGAGGCCAGAGGTGTCAAAATGCCTTAACCATGGCGCATGGGCGTGCTTGACTTGGTGCGAGGAGCCGTAGGACGCGCAGGAACCGGCCGTGCGGCAGCAAAGTCGTGTGTGCAAATATGGCAGTTCTGGAGCCGTGGAGCCGAGGTTAAGGGCCATTCAGGCTCTCGAGCTATGGCAAACACTATGGTAGAGAAGCGGATGTGTCAAAATGCCTTAACCATGGCGTACGCGCATGCTTAACTCGTGCCGGGAGCCATAGGACGCGTTGGAACCGACCATGCGGCGGCATGGTTGTGTGTGCAAATATGGCGGTTTTGGAGCCATGGAACCGTGGTTAAGGGCCCTTCGGGCTCTTGGGTGATGGAAAACTCTATGGTGGAGAGGAGAGAGGCATCAAAATGGCTTAACCATGGTGTACGGGCATGCTTGACCCGGTGCCGGGAGCCATAGGATGCACGGGGATCCGGCCGTGCGGCGGCACGGTCGTGTGTGCAAATATGGAAGTTCTAGAGTCATGGAGCTGTGGTTAAGGGCCGTTCGGGCTCTCGGGTGATGACAAACATTGTGGTGGTGAGGCCAGAGGCATCAAAATACCTTAACCACAGCATACGGTCGTGCTTGACCTAGTGCCGAGAGCATGTAGGACACGCGGGAACAATTTGTGCGGTAGCATAGTCGTGTGTGCAAATATGGCAGTTCTAGAGTTTGTGGAGCCATGGTTAAGGGCCATTCGGGTCCTCAAGCCGCAATAAATGCTGTGGTGGAGAGTCCGGAGGTGTCAAAACGCCTTAACCATGGTGCATGGGCGTGCTTGACTTGGTGCGAGGAGCCGTAGGATGCGCGGAACCGGCGTGCGGCGGCAAAGTCGTGTGTGCAAATATGGCGGTTCTAGAGCCGTGGAGCCGAGGTTAAGGGCCATTCGGGCTCTTGAGCTATGGCAAACACTATGGTAGAGAAGCCGAGATGTGTCAAAATGCCTTAACCATGGCATACGGGCATGCTTGACTCGTGCCGGGAGCCATAGGACGCGTTGGAACCGACCATGCGGCAGCATGGTTGTGTGTGCAAATAAGGCAGTTTTGGAGCCGTGGAACCGTGGTTAAGGGCCCTTCGGGCTCTTGGGTGATGGAAAACTCTATGGTGGAGAGGAGAGAGGCATCAAAATGGCTTAACCATGGCATACGGGCATGCTTGACCCGGTGCCAGGAGCCATAGGATGCACAGGATCCGGCCGTGCGGCAGCAAAGTCGTGTGTGCAAATATGGAAGTTCTGGAGTCATGGAGCTATGGTTAAGGGCCGTTCGGGCTCTCAGGTGATGACAAACATTGTGGTGGTGAGCCCAGAGGCATCAAAACACCTTAACTATGGCATACGTTCGTGCTTGACCTAGTGCCGAGGCCGTAGGACACGCGGGAACCGATTTGTGCGGTAGCATAGTCGTGTGTGCAAATATGGCGGTTCTAGAGCTGTGGAGCCATGGTTAAGGGCCATTCGGGTCCTCGAGCCACAATAAATGCTGTGGTGGAGAGGCCGGAGGTGTCAAAACGCCTTAACCATGGTGCATGGGCGTGCTTGACTTGGTGCGAGGAGCCGTAGGGCCCGCGCGAGGAACCGGCCGTGCGGCAGCAAAGTCGTGTGTGCAAATATGGCAGTTCTGGAGCCGTGGAGCCGAGGTTAAGGGCCATTCAAGCTCTCGAGCTATGGCAAACACTATGGTAGAGAAGCCAGATGTGTCAAAATGCCTTAACCATGGCGTACGGGCATGCTTGACTCTGTGCCAGGAGCCATAGGACGCGTTGGAACCGACCATGCGGCAGCATGGTTGTGTGTGCAAATATGGCAGTTTTGGAGCCATGGAACCATGGTTAAGGGCCCTTCGGGCTCTTGGGTAATGGAAAACTCTATGGTGGAGAGGAGAGAGGCATCAAAATGGCTTAACCATGGCGTATGGGCATGCTTGACCCGGTGCCAGGAGCCATAGGATGCACAGGATCCGGCCGTGCGGTAGCATAGTCGTGTGTGCAAATATGGAAGTTCTAGAGTCATGGAGCTATGGTTAAGGGCCGTTCGGGCTCTCGGGTGATGACAAACATTGTGGTGGTAAGGCCAGAGGCGTCAAAATACCTTAACCATAGCATACGGTCGTGCTTGACCTAGTGCCGAGAGCATAGGACACGCGGGAACCGGGCGTGCGGTAGCATAGTCGTGTGTGCAAATATGGCGGTTCTAGAGGTTTGTGGAGCCATGGTTAAGGGCCATTCGGGTCCTCGAGCTACAATAAATGCTATGGTGGAGAGGCCAGAGGTGTCAAAATGCCTTAACCATGGTGCATGGGCGTGCTTGACTTGGTGTGAGGAGCCGTAGGACGCGCAGGAACCGGCCGTGCGGCAGCAAAGTCGTGTGTGCAAATATGGCAGTTCTGGAGCCGTGGAGCCGAGGTTAAGGGCCATTCAGGCTCTTGAGCTATGGCAAACACTATGGTAGAGAAGCCAGATGTGTCAAAATGCCTTAACCATGGCGTACGGGCATGCTTGACTCTGTGCCAGGAGCCATAGGACGCGTTGGAACCGACCATGCGGCAGCATGGTTGTGTGTGCAAATATGGCAGTTTTGGAGCCGTGGAACCATGGTTAAGGGCCCTTCGGGCTCTTGGGTGATGGAAAACTCTATGGTAGAGAGGAGAGAGGCATCAAAATGGCTTAACCATGGCGTACGGGCATGCTTGACCCGGTGCCGGGAGCCATAGGATGCACAGGATCCGGCCGTGCGGCAGCACAGTCGTGTGTGCAAATATGGAAGTTCTGGAGTCATGGAGCTGTGGTTAAGGGCCGTTCGGCCTCTCGGGTGATGACAAACATTGTGGTGGTGAGCCCAGAGGCATCAAAACACCTTAACTATGGCATATGGTTGTGCTTGACCTAGTGCCGAGAGCTGTAGGACACGCAGGAACCGGCTGTGCGGTAGCATAGTCGTGTTTGCAAATATGGCAGTTCTAGAGCTGTGGAGCCATGGTTAAGGGCCATTCGGGTCCTCGAGCCGCAATAAATGCTGTGGTGGAGAGGCCAGAGGTGTCAAAACGCCTTAACCATGGCGCATGGGCATGCTTGACTTTGTGCGAGGGCCGTAGGACGCGCGAGGAACCGGCCGTGCGGCGGCAAAGTCGTGTGTGCAAATATGGCGGTTCTGGAGCCATGGAGCCGAGGTTAAGGGCCATTCGGGCTCTCGAGCTATGGCAAACACTATGGTAGAAAAGCCGGATGTGTCAAAATGCCTTAACCATGGTGTACGGGCATGCTTGACTCGTGCCGGGGAGCCATAGGACGCGTTGGAACCGACCATGCGGCGGCATGGTTGTGTGTGCAAATATGGCGGTTTTGGAGCCGTGGAACCATGGTTAAGGGCCCTTCGGGCTCTTGGGTGATGGAAAACACTATGGTGGAGAGGAGAGAGGCATCAAAATGGCTTAACCATGGCGTACGGGCATGCTTGACCCGGTGCCGGGAGCCATAGGATGCACAGGATCCGGCCGTGCTGCAGCACAGTCGTGTGTGCAAATATGGAAGTTCTGGAGTCATGGAGCTATTGTTAAGGGCCGTTTAGGCTCTCGGGTGATGACAAACATTGTGGTGGTGAGCCCAGAGGCATCGAAACACCTTAACTATGGCATACGGTCGTGCTTGACCTAGTGCCGAGAGCTGTAGGACAAGCAGGAACCGGCATCTTGTGCGGTAGCATAGTCGTGTGTGCAAATATGGCGGTTCTAGAGTTGTGGAGCCATGGTTAAGGGCCATTCGGGTCCTCGAGCCGCAATAAATGCTGTGGTGGAGAGGCCGGAGGTGTCAAAATGCCTTAACCATGGCGCATGGGCGTGCTTGACTTGGTGCGAGGAGCCGTAGGACGCGGGGAACCGGCCGTGCGGCAGCAAAGTCGTGTGTGCAAATATGGCAGTTCTGGAGCCGTGGAGCCAAGGTTAGGGGCCGTTCAGGCTCTCGAGCGATGGCAAACACTATGGTAGAGAAGCCAGATGTGTCAAAATGCCTTAACCATGGCGTACGGGCATGCTTGACTCGTGCCGGGAGCCATAGGGCCCGCGTTAGGAACCGACCATGCGGCAGCATGGTTGTGTGTGCAAATATGGCAGTTTTGGAGCCGTGGAACCGTGGTTAAGGGCCCTTCGGGCTCTTGGGTGATGGAAAACTCTATGGTGGAGAGGAGAGAGGCATCAAAATGGCTTAACCATGGCGTACGGGCATGCTTGACCCGGTGCGGGGAGCCATAGGATGCATAGGATCCGACCGTGCGGCAGCACAGTCGTGTGTGCAATTATGGATGTTCTAGAGTCATGGAGCTGTGGTTAAGGGCCGTTCGGGCTCTTGGGTGATGACAAACATTGTGGTGGTGAGCCCGGAGGCATCAAAACACCTTAACTATGGCATACGGTCGTGCTTGACCTAGTGCCGAGAGGCATGTAGGACACGCGGGGAACCGGATGTGCGGTAGCATAGTCGTGTGTGCAAATATGGCGGTTCTAGAGTTGTGGAGCCATGGTTAAGGGCCATTCGGGTCCTCGAGCTGCAATAAATGCTGTGGTGGAGAGGCCGGAGGTGTCAAAACGCCTTAACCATGGCGCATGGGCGTGCTTGACTTGGTGCGAGGAGCCGTAGGACGCGCGAGGAACCGGCCGTGTGGCGGCAAAGTCGTGTGTGCAAATATGGCGGTTCGGAGCCGTGGAGCCGAGGTTAAGGGCCATTCAGGCTCTCGAGCTATGGCAAACACTATGGTAGAGAAGCCAGATGTGTCAAAATGCCTTAACCATGGCGTACGGGCATGCTTGACTCTGTGCCAGGAGCCATAGGACGCGTTGGAACCGACCATGCGGCAGCATGGTTGTGTGTGCAAATATGGCAGTTTTGGAGCCGTGGAACCATGGTTAAGGGCCCTTCGGGCTCTTGGGTGATGGAAAACTCTATGGTGGAGAGGAGAGAGGCATCAAAATGGCTTAACCATGGCGTACGGGCATGCTTGACCCGGTGCAGGGAGCCATAGGATGCACAGGATCCGGCCGTGCGGCAGCACAGTCGTGTGTGCAAATATGGAAGTTCTGGAGTCATGGAGCTGTGGTTAAGGGCCGTTCGGGCTCTCGGGTGATGACAAACATTGTGGTGGTGAGCCCAGAGGCATCAAAACACCTTAACTATGGCATACGGTCGTGCTTGACCTAGTGCCGAGAGCTGTAGGACACGCAGGAACCGGCTGTGCGGTAGCATAGTCGTGTGTGCAAATATGGCAGTTCTAGAGCTGTGGAGCCATGGTTAAGGGCCATTCGGGTCCTCGAGCTGCAATAAATGCTGTGGTGGAGAGGCCAGAGGTGTCAAAACGCCTTAACCATGGCGCATGGGCGTGCTTGACTTGGTGCGAGGAGCCGTAGGACGCGCAGGAACCGGCCGTGTGGCAGCAAAGTCGTGTGTGCAAATATGGCAGTTCTGGAGCCGTGGAGCCGAGGTTAAGGGCCATTCAGGCTCTCGAGGTATGGCAAACACTATGGTAGAGAAGCCAGATGTGTCAAAATGCCTTAACCATGGCGTACGGGCATTCTTGACTCTGTGCCAGGAGCCATAGGACGCGTTGGAACCGACCATGCGGCAGCATGGTTGTGTGTGCAAATATGGCAGTTTTGGAGCCGTGGAACCATGGTTAAGGGCCCTTCGGGCTCTTGGGTGATGGAAAACTCTATGGTGGAGAGGAGAGAGGCATCAAAATGGCTTAACCATGGCGTACGGGCATGCTTGACCCGGTGCAGGGAGCCATAGGATGCACGGGATCCGGCCGTGCGGCGGCATAGTCGTGTGTGCAAATATGGAAGTTGGAGTCATGGAGGCTGTGGTTAAGGGCCGTTCGGGCTCTCGGGTGATGACAAACATTGTGGTGGTGAGCCCGGAGGCATCAAAACACCTTAACTATGGCATACGGTTGTGCTTGACCTAGTGCCGAGAGCATGTAGGACACGCGGGAACCGGCTGTGCGGTAGCATAGTCGTGTGTGCAAATATGGCAGTTCTAGAGCTGTGGAGCCATGGTTAAGGGCCATTCGGGTCCTCGAGCCGCAATAAATGCTGTGGTGGAGAGGCCAGAGGTGTCAAAATGTCTTAACCATGGCGCATGGGCGTGCTTGACTTGGTGCGAGGAGCCGTAGGACGCGCAGGAACCGGCCGTGCGGCAGCAAAGTCGTGTGTGCAAATATGGCAATTCTAGAGCCGTGGAGCCGAGGTTAAGGGCCATTCAGGCTCTCGAGCTATGGCAAACACTATGGTAGAGAAGCCAGATGTGTCAAAATGCCTTAACCATGGCGTACGGGCATGCTTGACTCAGTGCCGGGAGCCATAGGACGCGTTGGGAACCGACCATGCGGCAGCATGGTTGTGTGTGCAAATATGGCGGTTTTGGAGCCGTGGAACCGTGGTTAAGGGCCCTTCGGGCTCTTGGGTGATGGAAAACTCTATGGTGGAGAGGAGAGAGGCATCAAAATGGCTTAACCATGGCGTACGGGCATGCTTGACCCGGTCGGGAGCCATAGGATGCACGGGATCCGGCCACAGTCGTGTGTGCAAATATGGAAGTTCTAGAGTCATGGAGCTGTGGTTAAGGGCCGTTCGGGCTCTTGGGTGATGACAAACATTGTGGTGGTGAGCCCAGAGGCATCAAAACACCTTAACTATGGCATACGGTCGTGCTTGACCTAGTGCCGAGAGCTGTAGGACACGTAGGAACCGGCTGTGCGGTAGCATAGTCGTGTGTGCAAATATGGCAGTTCTAGAGCTGTGGAGCCATGGTTAAGGGCCATTCGGGTCCTCGAGCCTGCAATAAATGCTGTGGTGATGAGGCCGAGGTGTCAAAACGCCTTAACCATGGCGCATGGGCGTGCTTGACTTGGTGCGAGGAGCCGTAGGACGCGCGAGGAACCGGCCGTGCGGCGGCAAAGTCGTGTGTGCAAATATGGCGGTTACGGAGCCGTGGAGCCGAGGTTAAGGGCCATTCGGGCTCTTGAGCTATGGCAAACACTATGGTAGAGAAGCCAGATGTGTCAAAATGCCTTAACCATGGCGTACGGGCATGCTTGACACTGTGCCGGGAGCCATAGGACGCGCTGGAACCGACCATGCGGCAGCATGGTAGTGTGTGCAAATATGGCAGTTTTGGAGCCGTGGAACCGTGGTTAAGGGCCCTTCGGGCTCTTGGGTGATGGAAAACTCTATGGTGGAGAGGAGAGAGGCATCAAAATGGCTTAACCATGGCGTACGGGCATGCTTGACCCGGTGCGGGAGCCATAGGATGCACGGGATCCGGCCGTGCGGCGGCACGGTCGTGTGTGCAAATATGGAAGTTCTAGAGTCATGGGCTGTGGTTAAGGGCCGTTCGGGCTCTCGGGTGATGACAAACATTGTGGTGGTGAGCCCGGAGGCATCAAAACACCTTAACTATGGCATACGGTCGTGCTTGACCTAGTGCCGAGAGCATGTAGGACACGCGGGAACCGGCGTGCGGTAGCATAGTCGTGTGTGCAAATATGGCGGTTCTAGAGTTTGTGGAGCCATGGTTAAGGGCCATTCGGGTCCTCAAGCCGCAATAAATGCTGTGGTGGAGAGGCCGGAGGTGTCAAAACGCCTTAACCATGGCGCATGGGCGTGCTTGACTTGGTGCGAGGAGCCGTAGGACGCGCGAGGAACCGGCCGTGCGGCGGCAAGTCGTGTGTGCAAATATGGCGGTTACGGAGCCGTGGAGCCGAGGTTAAGGGCCATTCGGGCTCTCAAGCTATGGCAAACACTATGGTAGAGAAGCCGGATGTGTCAAAATGCCTTAACCATGGCGTACGGGCATGTTTGACTCGTGCCGGGAGCCATAGGACACGTTGGAACCGACCATGCGGCAGCATGGTTGTGTGTGCAAATATGGCAGTTTTGGAGCCGTGGAACCATGGTTAAGGGCCCTTCGGGCTCTTGGGTGATGGAAAACTCTATGGTGGAGAGGAGAGAGGCATCAAAATGGCTTAACCATGGCGTACGGGCATGCTTGACCCGGTGCCGGGAGCCATAGGATGCACAGGATCCGGCCGTGCGGCAGCATAGTCGTGTGTGCAAATATGGAAGTTCTGGAGTCATGGAGCTGTGGTTAAGGGCCGTTCGGGCTCTCGGGTGATGACAAACATTGTGGTGGTGAGGCCAGAGGCATCAAAACACCTTAACTATGGCATACGGTCGTGCTTGACCTAGTGCCGAGAGCTGTAGGACACGGGGAACCGGCGTGCGGTAGCATAGTCGTGTGTGCAAATATGGCGGTTCTAGAGCTGTGGAGCCATGGTTAAGGGCCATTCGGGTCCTCGAGCCGCAATAAATGCTGTGGTGGAGAGGCCGGAGGTGTCAAAATGCCTTAACCATGGCGCATGGGCGTGCTTGACTTGGTGCGAGGAGCCGTAGGACGCGGGAACCGGCCGTGCGGCGGCAAAGTCGTGTGTGCAAATATGGCGGTTACGGAGCCGTGGAGCCGAGGTTAAGGGCCATTCGGGCTCTCGAGCTATGGCAAACACTATGGTAGAGAAGCCGGATGTGTCAAAATGCCTTAACCATGGCGTACGGGCATGCTTGACTCGTGCCGGGAGCCATAGGACGCGTTGGAACCGACCATGCGGCGGCATGGTTGTGTGTGCAAATATGGTAGTTTTGGAGCCGTGGAACCGTGGTTAAGGGCCCTTCGGGCTCTTGGGTGATGGAAAACTCTATGGTGGAGAGGAGAGAGGCATCAAAATGGCTTAACCATGGCGTACGGGCATGCTTGACCCGGTGCCGGGAGCCATAGGATGCACGGGGATCCGGCCGTGCGGCAGCACGGTCGTGTGTGCAAATATGGAAGTTACGGAGTCATGGAGGCTGTGGTTAAGGGCCGTTCGGGCTCTCGGGTGATGACAAACATTGTGGTGGTGAGCCCGGAGGCATCAAAACACCTTAACTATGGCATACGGTCGTGCTTGACCTAGTGCCGAGAGCTGTAGGACACGCGGGAACCGGGCGTGCGGTAGCATAGTCGTGTGTGCAAATATGGCGGTTCTAGAGCTGTGGAGCCATGGTTAAGGGCCATTCGGGTCCTCGAGCCGCAATAAATGCTGTGGTGGAGAGGCCGGAGGTGTCAAAACGCCTTAACCATGGCGCATGGGCGTGCTTGACTTGGTGCGAGGAGCCGTAGGACGCGGGGAACCGGCCGTGCGGCAGCAAAGTCGTGTGTGCAAATATGGCGTTCTGGAGCCGTGGAGCCGAGGTTAAGGGCCATTCGGGCTCTTGAGCTATGGCAAACACTATGGTAGAGAAGCCGGATGTGTCAAAATGCCTTAACCATGGCGTACGGGCATGCTTGACTCTGTGCCGGGAGCCATAGGACGCGTTGGAACCGACCATGCGGCGGCATGGTTGTGTGTGCAAATATGGCGGTTTTGGAGCCGTGGAACCATGGTTAAGGGCCCTTCGGGCTCTTGGGTGATGGAAAACTCTATGGTGGAGAGGAGAGAGGCATCAAAATGGCTTAACCATGGCGTACGGGCATGCTTGACCCGGTCCGGGAGCCATAGGATGCACGGGGATCCGGCCGTGCGGCGGCACGGTCGTGTGTGCAAATATGGAAGTTCGGAGTCATGGGGCTGTGGTTAAGGGCCGTTCGGGCTCTCGGGTGATGACAAACATTGTGGTGGTGAGCCCGGAGGCATCAAAACACCTTAACTATGGCATACGGTCGTGCTTGACCTAGTGCCGAGAGGCGTAGGACACGCGGGAACCGGGCTGTGCGGTAGCATAGTCGTGTGTGCAAATATGGCGGTTCTAGAGGCTGTGGAGCCATGGTTAAGGGCCATTCGGGTCCTCGAGCCGCAATAAATGCTGTGGTGGAGAGGCCGGAGGTGTCAAAATGCCTTAACCATGGCGCATGGGCGTGCTTGACTTGGTGCGAGGAGCCGTAGGACGCGGGAACCGGCCGTGCGGCGGCAAAGTCGTGTGTGCAAATATGGCGGTTACGGAGCCGTGGAGCCGAGGTTAAGGGCCATTCGGGCTCTCGAGCTATGGCAAACACTATGGTAGAGAAGCCGGATGTGTCAAAATGCCTTAACCATGGCGTACGGGCATGCTTGACTCTATGCCGGGAGCCATAGGATGCGTTGGAACCGACCATGCGGCGGCATGGTTGTGTGTGCAAATATGGTAGTTTTGGAGCCGTGGAACCGTGGTTAAGGGCCCTTCGGGCTCTTGGGTGATGGAAAACTCTATGGTGGAGAGGAGAGAGGCATCAAAATGGCTTAACCATGGCGTACGGGCATGCTTGACCCGGTGCGGGAGCCATAGGATGCACGGGATCCGGCCGTGCGGCGGCACGATCGTGTGTGCAAATATGGAAGTTACGGAGTCATGGAGCTGTGGTTAAGGGCCGTTCGGGCTCTCGGGTGATGACAAACATTGTGGTGGTGAGGCCCGGAGGCATCAAAACACCTTAACTATGGCATACGGTCGTGCTTGACCTAGTGCCGAGGCTGTAGGACACGCGGGGAACCGGGCGTGCGGTAGCATAGTCGTGTGTGCAAATATGGCAGTTCTAGAGTTTGTGGAGCCATGGTTAAGGGCCATTCGGGTCCTCGAGCCGCAATAAATGCTGTGGTGGAGAGGCGGAGGTGTCAAACGCCTTAACCATGGCGCATGGGCGTGCTTGACTTGGTGCGAGGAGCCGTAGGACGCGCGAGGAACCGGCCGTGCGGCGGCAAAGTCGTGTGTGCAAATATGGCGGTTACGGAGCCGTGGAGCCGAGGTTAAGGGCCATTCGGGCTCTTGAGCTATGGCAAACACTATGGTAGAGAAGCCGGATGTGTCAAAATGCCTTAACCATGGCGTACGGGCATGCTTGACTCGTGCCGGGAGCCATAGGACGCGTTGGAACCGACCATGCGGCGGCATGGTTGTGTGTGCAAATATGGCGGTTTTGGAGCCGTGGAACCATGGTTAAGGGCCCTTCGGGCTCTTGGGTGATGGAAAACTCTATGGTGGAGAGGAGAGAGGCATCAAAATGGCTTAACCATGGCGTACGGGCATGCTTGACCGGTCGGGAGCCATAGGATGCACGGGATCCGGCCGTGCGGCGGCATAGTCGTGTGTGCAAATATGGAAGTTCGGAGTCATGGAGTTGTGGTTAAGGGCCGTTCGGGCTCTCGGGTGATGACAAACATTGTGGTGGTGAGCCCGAGGCATCAAAACACCTTAACTATGGCATACGGTCGTGCTTGACCTAGTGCCGAGGCTGTAGGACACGCGGGAACCGGAATTTGTGCGGTAGCATAGTCGTGTGTGCAAATATGGCAGTTCTAGAGCTGTGGAGCCATGGTTAAGGGCCATTCGGGTCCTTGAGCCGCAATAAATGCTGTGGTGGAGAGGCTAGAGGTGTCAAAATGCCTTAACCATGGCGCATGGGCGTGCTTGACTTGGTGCGAGGAGCCGTAGGACGCGCAGGAACCGGCCGTGCGGCGGCAAAGTCGTGTGTGCAAATATGGCGGTTACGGAGCCGTGGAGCCGAGGTTAAGGGCCATTCGGGCTCTCGAGCTATGGCAAACACTATGGTAGAGAAGCCGAGATGTGTCAAAATGCCTTAACCATGGCGTACGGGCATGCTTGACTCGTGCCGGGAGCCATAGGACGCGTTGGAACCGACCATGCGGCGGCATGGTTGTGTGTGCAAATATGGCGGTTTTGGAGCCGTGGAACCGTGGTTAAGGGCCCTTCGGGCTCTTGGGTGATGGAAAACTCTATGGTGGAGAGGAGAGAGGCATCAAAATGGCTTAACCATGGCGTACGGGCATGCTTGACCCGGTGCCGGGAGCCATAGGATGCACGGGGATCCGGCCGTGCGGCAGCAAAGTCGTGTGTGCAAATATGGAAGTTCTGGAGTCATGGAGCTTTGGTTAAGGGCCGTTCGGGCTCTCGGGTGATGACAAACATTGTGGTGGTGAGCCCGGAGGCATCAAAACACCTTAACTATGGCATACGGTCGTGCTTGACCTAGTGCCGAGAGGCTGTAGGACACGCGAGGAACCATTTGTGCGGTAGCATAGTCGTGTGTGCAAATATGGCGGTTCTAGAGCTGTGGAGCCATGGTTAAGGGCCATTCGGGTCCTCGAGCCACAATAAATGCTGTGGTGGAGAGGCCGGAGGTGTCAAAACGCCTTAACCATGGCGCATGGGCGTGCTTGACTTGGTGCGAGGAGCCGTAGGACGCGCGGGAACCGGCCGTGCGGCGGCAAAGTCGTGTGTGCAAATATGGCGGTTCGGAGCCGTGGAGCCGAGGTTAAGGGCCATTCGGGCTCTCGAGCTATGGCAAACACTATGGTAGAGAAGCCGGATGTGTCAAAATGCCTTAACCATGGCGTACGGGCATGCTTGACTCGTGCCGGGAGCCATAGGACGCGTTGGAACCGACCATGCGGCGGCATGGTTGTGTGTGCAAATATGGCGGTTTTGGAGCCGTGGAACCGTGGTTAAGGGCCCTTCGGGCTCTTGGGTGATGGAAAACTCTATGGTGGAGAGGAGAGAGGCATCAAAATGGCTTAACCATGGCGTACGGGCATGCTTGACCCGGTGCCGGGAGCCATAGGATGCACAGGATCCGGCCGTGCGGCAGCATAGTCGTGTGTGCAAATATGGAAGTTCGGAGTCATGGAGCTGTGGTTAAGGGCCGTTCGGGCTCTCGGGTGATGACAAACATTGTGGTGGTGAGGCCGGGAGGCATCAAAACACCTTAACTATGGCATACGGTCGTGCTTGACCTAGTGCCGAGAGCCTGTAGGACACGCGGGAACCAGTTTGTGCGGTAGCATAGTCGTGTGTGCAAATATGGCAGTTCTAGAGCTGTGGAGCCATGGTTAAAGGCCATTCGGGTCCTCGAGCCACAACAAATGCTGTGGTAGAGAGGTAGAGGTGTCAAAACGCCTTAACCATGGCGCATGGGCATGCTTGACTTGGTGCGAGGAGCCGTAGGACGCGCGAGGAACGCCCGGCCGTGCGGCGGCAAAGTCGTGTGTGCAAATATGGCGGTTCGGAGCCGTGGAGCCGAGGTTAAGGGCCATTCGGGCTCTCGAGCTATGGCAAACACTATGGTAGAGAAGCCAGATGTGTCAAAATGCCTTAACCATGGCGTACGGGCATGCTTGACTCGTGCCGGGAGCCATAGGACGCGTTGGAACCGACCATGCGGCAGCATGGTTGTGTGTGCAAATATGGCAGTTTTGGAGCCGTGGAACCGTGGTTAAGGGCCCTTCGGGCTCTTGGGTGATGGAAAACTCTATGGTGGAGAGGAGAGAGGCATCAAAATGGCTTAACCATGGCGTACGGGCATGCTTGACCCGGTGCCGGGAGCCATAGGATGCACAGGATCCGGCCGTGCGGCAGCACAGTCATGTGTGCAAATATGGAAGTTCTGGAGTCATGGACCTATGGTTAAGGGCCGTTCGGGCTCTCGGGTGATGACAAACATTTTGGTGGTGAGGCTAGAGGCATCAAAACACCTTAACTATGGCATACGGTCGTGCTTGACCTAGTGCCGAGAGCTGTAGGACACGCAGGAACCGGCTATGCGGTAGCATAGTCGTGTGTGCAAATATGGCAGTTCTAGAGCTGTGGAGCCATGGTTAAGGGCCATTCGGGTCCTCGAGCCGCAATAAATGCTGTGGTGGAGAGGCCAGAGGTGTCAAAACGCCTTAACCATGGCGCATGGGCGTGCTTGACTTGGTGCGAGGAGCCGTAGGACGCGCAGGAACCGGCCGTGCGGTAGCAAAGTCGTGTGTGCAAATATGGCAGTTCTGGAGCCGTGGAGCCGAGGTTAAGGGCCATTCAGGCTCTCGAGCTATGGCAAACACTATGGTAGAGAAGCCAGATGTGTCAAAATGCCTTAACCATGGCGTACGGGCATGCTTGACTCTGTGCCAGGAGCCATAGGACGCGTTGGAACCGACCATGCGGCAGCATGGTTGTGTGTGCAAATATGGCAGTTTTGGAGCCGTGGAACCATGGTTAAGGGCCCTTCGGGCTCTTGGGTGATGGAAAACTCTATGGTGGAGAGGAGAGAGGCATCAAAATGGCTTAACCATGGCGTACGGGCATGCTTGACCGGTGTCTTAGGGAGCCATAGGATGCACGGGATCCGGCCGTGCGGCGGCACGGTCGTGTGTGCAAATATGGAAGTTCTGGAGTCATGGAGCTGTGGTTAAGGGCCGTTCGGGCTCTCGGGTGATGACAAACATTGTGGTGGTGAGGCCAGAGGCATCAAAACACCTTAACTATGGCATACGGTCGTGCTTGACCTAGTGCCGAGAGCTGTAGGACACGCAGGAACCGGCTGTGCGGTAGCATAGTCATGTGTGCAAATATGGCAGTTCTAGAACTGTGGAGCCATGGTTAAGGGCCAATCGGGTCCTCGAGCCACAATAAATGCTGTGGTGGAGAGGCCAGAGGTGTCAAAATGCCTTAACCATGGCGCATGGGCGTGCTTGACTTGGTGCGAGGAGCCGTAGGACGCGCAGGAACCGGCCGTGCGGCAGCAAAGTCAGGTGTGCAAAATATGGCAGTTCTGGAGCCGTGGAGCCGAGGTTAAGGGCCATTCAGGCTCTCGAGCTATGGCAAACACTATGGTAGAGAAGCCAGATGTGTCAAAATGCCTTAACCATGGCGTACGGGCATGCTTGACTCTGTGCCAGGAGCCATAGGACACGTTGGAACCGACCATGCGGCGGCATGGTTGTGTGTGCACATACGGCAGTTTTGGAGCCGTGGAACCGTGGTTAAGGGCCCTTCGGGCTCTTGGGTGATGGAAAACTTTATGGTGGAGAGGAGAGAGGCATCAAAATGGCTTAACCATGGCGTACGGGCATGCTTGACCCGGTGCCGGGAGCCATAGGATGCACAGGATCCGGCCGTGCGGCAGCACAGTCGTGTGTGCAAATATGGAAGTTCTGGAGTCATGGAGCTGTGGTTAAGGGCCGTTCGGGCTCTCGGGTGATGACAAACATTGTGGTGGTGAGGCCAGAGGCATCAAAACACCTTAACTATGGCATACGGTCGTGCTTGACCTAGTGCCGAGAGCTGTAGGGCACGCAAGGAACCGGCTATGCGGTAGCATAGTCGTGTGTGCAAATATGGCAGTTCTAGAGCTGTGGAGCCATGGTTAAGGGCCATTCGGGTCCTCGAGCCACAATAAATGCTGTGGTGGAGAGGCCAGAGGTGTCAAAATGCCTTAACCATGGCGCATGGGCGTGCTTGACTTGGTGCGAGGAGCCGTAGGACGCGCAGGAACCGGCCGTGCGGCAGCAAAGTCGTGTGTGCAAATATGGCAGTTCTGGAGCCATGGAACCGAGGTTAAGGGCTATGTCATGATTAGATAGAGAGAAAGGCCGAACGGGTAAAATTGTATACTCTAGAAGACTCCAGAAGGCAAACCCTAGAAGCAGAGCCCCACCTGTCATTGGGCAGGGGCGGCCGACTCCAGGGGTGGGGCGGCCAACTCCCCACCTCCACCAATCAGGTGGAGGCTCACGGATCCTGCCTCCACCGACCTTGAGGAGCAATAATTATCGTCCATTTAGGTCGGTTTGATCCGATGGCTGTGGTGCATCCTAGGGGGCTATATATTTAGAGCCCTTGGCCCCTGGCTGAAACCCTAATTCATTCAAGAATTCATTATTCAGAGGAGCCATCAGCAAAGCCAGGGTTTAGAGAGATCTCTCCACCAGAGAATTAGAATAGCTACTCTAGTTCTTCAAGTTCTACATAGGTTTAGACTAGATAGAGGAAGAATCGGGCTCCTGTGCTCGGAATTCCGGATCTTCATCATCAAGAGTTTGGTATTATCTTGTATCTATTCTTGTGACTTTATTCTAATATCATTATGTTTCTATTTATTATGTTCCTAGTTTATTCTAGTTCTACATTTGATATGGTTATGATAGATAATAAGTTTATGTATATGTTTGCAAAGCGCTTAGCTCTCTTCGCGGGAGGGTTAGGTGGTAGATTTCATGTGAGCATGGTGCTTGTTGACGGTCGTTAAGTATCAATTTTATACCGTCAACGCAGCAAGAGAAAGGACTAATATGAGTTCACCTGTTAGATATAGGGGTTACACGACGAATTCCACGAGTTTTGGTGATTGTCTATTTCGCGGGGGTTATCGAAAAGAGAACCAAAGGAGGCCCACATGTCATGATTACATAGAGATAAAGACCGAACGGGTAAAATTGTATAATCTAGAAGACTCCGAAGGCAAACCACGGAAGCGGGGCCCACCGGGCGGGGTGGGCGGTCGGCCGACCCGGGGGAGTCGGCCGACTCCCCATCTCAACCAATCGGGTTGAGTCTCGTGGATCCCGCCTCCACCGCCTTTGAGGATGAATAATTATCGTCCATTTAGGTCGGTTTGATCCGAGGGCTGTGGTTCATCCTAGGGGGCTATATATTCGAGCCCCCGGCCCCCGGGTGAAACACTAATTCATTCAAGAGTTCATTCTCTCATCGAATTCAGAGAAGCCGAGCCACCATCTCAATTAGAGCTCCATAGTTTAGTAGCATAGCTACATAGGAATAGATCTAGAGGGAATCAAGCCTAGCTTGGAGTCCGGATCTGTCGGAGTTCTTGGTAATTCCCCTCTACATTCTTGTAATATTCATCATTGTTCGTGATACTATGAGTAGTAGTTTATTCTATTCTATTATATCAGACTTGACTTTGCTCTATTTGATTATGTTCTCAATTATATCGTTCTTAGTTTACTTTGATTATATGTTTAGCATAGTTGGACTAGAATTATGTTTATGCATAGGATCGTATAGCGCTTGCTCATTAGGCCAATGGGTGAGTGATAGATATTGTGTGGGCATGGTGCCTATACCGTATTTATCTGCGATTGCACCCTATATTCCGGATCGTGAGGTAGATCGCGGGAGTGACAGTCCTGTTGAGTCCTTTGTAGCCCTTCTCCCGAGTATAGGTCTAGCAGAACAAACCTATTACATTGAAGTCAATGCTATGTCTCTTGTCTTCTCTGGTAATATCACTATGCATAGGTGTAACCTTTTCCCGCCATGATTGCTAGATGTTCTTGCACTAATCATTGTATGCTTTGACTTTATAGTTAGAATAACATAGGATTATACCCTAGATCGTCCTAGTCCATGCTAGTGTTATAAGCTTAGAGTGCTAAGTTGAGATGGCTTATTATGTTATTTTATGTGGCTAAATGCTCTCATTTATCTTATGTCAATTATCATTCATTTCTATATTTTATGTGACACTTACCCTGTATGAGATGATCGATACTGAGACAAGGTTAAGCTCTCCATTATCGCATGTGCATTGCTCATCACTCATTATCCAGTGCATTCCCTTCCCAGTGGTAAAAATATAAATAACGATACCTGGATTACTCCTGGTTAAAATGCTACGATGATATATTCTGTGCGCTTGCGGAACCCTCTTTATTTTAGTTGCACTTAATAGACATCAACAAGCATTTTTGGCGCCGTTGCCGGGGAAGGTTGAAAGCCAATGGATAATGAGCAGCATTGCACTACATAATGAGATTGAGCACTGTCACCATTCTCTACTCATACAGCCTTACCCTTGTTTTTCGTCTATTTTTATATCTTATGCAGGGTAATGTATGAAAAAGACTACTCTTCCTGATAACTATATTGACGATCCAGAAGCTTTATTCAGGAAGGCCAGAAGCAAGTTGAAGAAGACCACTCAATTATCATCATCAACTCAACTTGGAAGTTTGTCGGAAGAAGAAAGTCGACCTTTCGTTCGAGACTTGACACCAGCGTTTGAAGCCATGGCGAACAAGTCACTCCGTGAGTTCTCAGCTCCCACTACGGACAACATTCGTACTGGACCAGCTGCGGACATCGAAGGAGCTTTTGAGCTCAAGCCTACGCTCATCAACATGGTGCAAGCAAGCCAGTTCTATGGGAAGGCCCATGAAGATGCTAGTGCTCATCTCCAACACTTCCTGGAGATTTGTAGCACATTCACTATCAAGGATGTCCCCAGAGATGCTATACTACTTCGCCTCTTCCCATTCTCACTCTTGGGGAGAGCGAAGCAGTGGTTTTACGCCAATAAGGAGAAGAATACTACGTGGGCACTATGTTCCACCAATTTCTTGGCGAAGTTCTTCCCCATGGGCAAGACAAATGCTCTTCGTGGGAAGATTTCAAGCTTTCAGCAACACCATGATGAGACTGTCCCAGAAGCATGGGAGCGCTTTCAAGATTACATCCTCGAGTGTCCTCATCATGGCATGGAGAATTGGCTGCTTATGCAGACATTCTACCATGGGCTTAGCAACAGCACACGTGAGACGATGGATGCTGCTGCTGGAGGTGCATTCTTATCACTCACTATTCCTCAAGCCACAGCTCTTGTGGAGAAGATGGCATCCAACCAAGGTTGGAGTGAAGAAAGAACTCAGACCCGCAAGAGAGGTGGAGGAACGCACCAGCTGAAGGAGGTAGACATGCTATCTGCCAAAATGGATTTGCTGATGAAGAGGCTAGATGAGAGAGCCCCAGAGAAGAAAGAAGTCATGCATATACATGATGCTCGCATGACATGTGAAGAGTGTGGAACAACTGGGCACACAGGTGCTAGCTGCCCAGAGCTGAAGGAGGACGTGAACTACCTCAACAACAACAACAATAATAATTACTATCGTCCTCAGCAGAATCAAGGTTGGAATCAGCAGAGGCCTAACTACTCAGGCAATTATTCAGGCAATTACTAAGGTAACAGCTCCTCCTACAATAATTATAACCAGCCGCCTTTGAGAGAGTTAGTGCTGAATCAAGGCAAGATGATGGACAATCTGTCCAAGAAGCTGACATCAAATGACAAGGTCCTAGAGACACTCGGCAACGAGAATGGATGGCTTTTCCAATGCCATCAAGAGCCGGCTTCGGCTTCAACAAGATACTTGAGTCGCGGGTACAACGGCTTGTTAACCTTGCTCCCTCCACCGGTCAAGGTAAACCGGCGCGGGACAACCCGAAGAGCTCGAAAGCGCAAATCTTGTTGACATATTCAATGTAGAAGACAGCCGGAGTGATCCATCGAAGGGGTCATGGATTGACTCAACTCGCCAATCAAGAAAGGCGATCCGGGGGAGACCAGTCATTCCGATCTCCATTGGAAGTACCAATTTCAATGAGGCAATCTGTGACTTCGGTGCAAGCATCAACATCATGCCAAGAGTGATATATGAGAAGCTATTCAGATGCCCCTTAGCATACACAACCATGTACTTGCAGCTTGCAGACCAGTCACTCCGTGTTCCTTTGGGAATACTTGAAGATATATGTGTACGAGTGGGCAACTCGTATGTTCCAGCAGACTTCGTGGTAGTGGATACAGGCAGTGATGAAAGGTCCCCTGTCATTTTGGGACGACCATTCTTGAACACTGCTGGAGCCATCATGTATGCAAACACTGCCAAGATCATCTTCAATATCAAGGGCAAGAGAGAAACCCTCTTCTTCAAGAACAGAGTGCTGCAGTTCCCAGCACACCCTCATCAACAGAATAGTGAGAAGAAGAAGAATCCAGCTAAGAAGAGCAAGAACAAGAATAAGAAGGCCAAGAAGACGGAGACAGTGAGGATGGTCACTGCAGTCCACAGGGAACATGACCACTTCCTCAGGTCCCCACGTCTGATCAAGAAGGATGACCCAGGTGTCCCAACCATTCAATGCTCCATCAACAGAAGCTCTTTCAATAAAGCCGTATGTGACACCGGATCTGGCGTCAACATTATGGCCAAGGTAACCTATGAGTATCTATATGGCACTATGCCTTTGGAGCCTACCTATGCACAGCTGCAGATGGCAGATCAGACATTCCGCTTCGTCGAAGGAGAAGTGAAGGATGTCCTCATCCAGATAGATGATCACTATGTCCCTACAGACTTCCTAGTCGTCGATATGGGAGATGACTACGATCCCCCAATCATCCTAGGAAGACCATTTATGAACACCACCAGAGCTATCATCTATCTTGGGACAGGAGAGATCCATTTCCACTTTCCCACGGAGAAGGTACGCCGCTACTTCAACAATAATTATATAATCGAAGAGCCCAAGAAAGAAGAACAAGGAGAAAGCGTACCCGTCGCCAGAACAAGAAGAACATCACTACAGATGGATGGGCTGACTATGAGGGAGAAGTGACAAGATATGAAGACCGGTACCCTGAAGAGAAGAACATTGTAGAAGAAGAGGTGCTACCATCAGAAGAAAACCAAATGCCCCAAGAAGCTTCTTCCTCAAGGTCATCCTCTCCAACAAAGAAGGTGTGGAAAGTAAAAGCAAAGTCAGAATCAATTCCTACACACGAGGCAACATCACCCGAGGCGCCAGCCAATGCGCCCCTTGGAAAATGAGCGAACATGACAAGTCCTGTTCGGAGGACTTAAAACCACCGAACGCCGCACCAAGAGGTAACTTGGTATTTATCAGCAATTACTTTCAGCATTGCATTTTTACCTTAGCATATTTATTTCCCCCACTTGCATCTTAGTTGCATCTTTACTCTTTTATCTCTCGCATTAGAAAAGAAAATAAAAATGTTTTGCAATTGCATCCAGAAAATCATTAAAAGCCCCATGTGGATAATCATTCACCGTGGTGGCACAAAAATAATTTCTCAAAGCATATTTATCTTTCCCGTCTCGCATTCCTTAAATAATAAAAAGATAAAAATATTTCTTGTGATCTGTTAGAATGAGTTTTAAATTAGGAAAGTTCTAGACAACCAAAGCCTAGAGGTTTTTATCACTAACACTTAATCAAGTTCCACAAGCTTTGTTGTCTATTTGAGCTTCACTGAGAACATCAAGGATCATGAAGAGCTAACGAGGCGAGAAGGACATCCAGTCCCTGTCGAGATCGCCCACTACAATTGAACGCTTTGTTTCCAACGGCAACTATCTACAACACTCCTGGAAGACTAGAATGTCTTCACCGCCCGTCGCAATATCATGCGGAGACTATGTCAACATCCAGCTTGGGGGAGAGCATCCCCCGTGTACCAAGCTAAGTGTTTCCAACTTATCTATGTATGCCTTATTAGAGTGTGCTTTGTTAAAACAACTAAAAAAGATGCATAACCATAGAAACCCAGAAAGATTTCCTTATTTATCTTTTCTACTTTTGGAGAGCTCTTGCAATCTGTCTTTAAAAGTGATCCCTAGAATAAACTCTACATGGAGATGATGAATAGTTGCTCTGCCGTAATTCCTTTCAAGTACCTAGTTTTCAACCTTGCACTCTCTCGAGTTTTGGACACAACTGTTTAGATTTGAGATTTGCTCTGAGCCTGAAACTTGTGGGTAGCAAACACTTGATCTAAGTCTAGGCGGTTGACGGGTATGATATGGGAAGGTTTTGAGCTGCTGTCCATCTTGTTCCTAGAGATACTAGAGTTCTGGAGAATTTATCTTTGAAAATATTAAATTCCTGCATGATGAGTTCCTTTATGATGAGAGTTCAAATTCCTACCACAGCCATATATTCATGCTTACTAGATTAGGAAAACCCATCTGTTTATATAGATCACACTGTAGCTTGAGTGTAGTCCTTATAGGCATTGAGTGTGGTTATGCTGTGGACCCATAAGGAATTAGTCACGCAGATAAAGTCAATACTATGTGCTCTCCATCCATTGATCTATGCTACTTCTGTCCTCAGAAGCATGCACCCATTTTATAATGTTACATTCATTCTGTGCTACTTCTATTTCTCGAAGTACCACCTACATATAAGATCCGCATCCACCACATATTGTGCTATCTCTACCCTGGAGATACGCACCTATGCTGCTCCTACACTGGGAGTACGCATTCATCCATTCATCCATCCACATATACATACGTCATTCATTTCACTTCATCCAGAAAGGTTCTACTCCTATTCTGGGAGTGAACATCTAGACACAATCATCGCCGTTCCATTTGCCTACATAAAAGCTCTAGTTATTATCATTTCGAGTTATACACTCCCTGTGCTAAAGTGTCGTTTTCAGAGGATTGGTTGCTCTAAAAAAAAAAGAAGAAAAAAAAAGAGAAAGAAAGAGTAGCCAAGTCCTTCCATTCAAGAAGTTTCAAGGTTTCCAAATAAAGGGAGTCATGGAATTTTGTCTCGGCATATCATAAATATAAAATTATAAAAATATTAAGATCCCGCTAAAAGATTTTATGTGTTAAGAAGGTTCTAGACATTCAAGGCTCAAAGGGTTATCACTAATGCTTAATCAGTTCCACAAGCTTTGTTGTCTATTTGAGCTTCTCAATTTAAAGGATCAAGAAGAGCTAACATCCCTTGCACATATCTTGACCATTATCCCGACACTCCTGGGAGGAGCAATACGCCTTCCGCGCCGATCGGCAACACCATTAGACTACGTCAACATCCAGCTTGGGGGAGCACCCCCCTTATATCCAGCTAAGTATCACTAGCTTATCTATCTATCTATCTATCTATCTATCTATCTATCTATCTATCTATCTATCTATCCATCTATCTATCTATCTATCTATCTATCTATCCATCTATTTGTTAAGTTTGCAAAATAAAATAGAGGAGAGTATGTGAAAAGTTTTGCCTGCTAAAATGAACCCTAGAATAAGCTCTTATATGGAAATGATGAGTAATTCCTTTCAAGAGTTTTGGAGCTGATTTTAGATTTGAGATTTACCGAACGAAACTTGTGGGTAGCAAATGCTTGATCTAAGTCTAGGTAGTTGACGGATATGATATGGGAAGTTTTGAGCTGCTTTGTCCATCTTGTTCCTAGAGATGCTAGAGTTCGAGAGTTTATCTTTTAAAATCTTAAAATTTCTGCATGATGAGTTCTTTGTATGACGAGAGTTCAAAATTCCTGACCATACATTCATGCTTGCTAGATTAGGAAAACCCACTATTTATATAGATCATATTGTAGGCTTGAGTGTAATCTTATAGGCATTGAGTGTGGTTATCTTTGTGGACCCATAAGGAAGTCATGCGGTTAAAGTCAATACTATGTGCTCTCCATCCATTGATCTATGCTAGCATGCACCCATTTTATAAATACTATATTCACTCTATGTCCCTTATCCCCTGAAGGAGCAAGTGTAGAAGTAGATGTTCACTAGTTGAGTACCCTTCATAATAATTTTCTAATTACCATCATACTATCACCATCCTATCATCATCTTATCATCCATTCCATTTCCTCATTCACATGCACATATGACTTTATTTTAGTTCCTATTGGATCCATGTCTTAACTGTGCAATATATGCAAGTGAGTTTGAGTGTCTCCCCACCTATGAGCTCCACATAAGCCTATTAGAAAGTAGGGTGAGAGAGAGAAGGCACTTTTCACTATGCCTTAGTTCCACAAATACCACATATTTTTGAGAGAAGAGAGAAGGCATACACTACTCATGCCTTAGAGAGGATCCAGAAACACCACAAATGAGAGACCTGGAAGGTTCATACAAGGAACTCTGAGTTTTATTTCAAAACTTTGCAAAAACTCCGGGATAATAGTTGATCGAAGAGCGAGAAACATGGCGCTTGACTTGACCGTTCTATCTTTCAACTACTCAAGACCCAAGTGATGGTTACAAGCCCCATGGTGAAAGGTAATATGAGTGAGTTTTGAGTCAGAATAGTTCACTCTAATCCGGAGGAGAGTTCTTGTTTGAACGCATGTGTACTTGTGAGGAGTGAAAGCATTGTAGCAACTCCGATCCATCGAGTCTATCTTTGCTCAGGGACGAGCAAAAAGGTAAGCTTGGGGGAGTTTGTAGACGGTCGTTAAGTATCAATTTTATACCGTCAACGCAGCAAGAGAAAGGACTAATATGAGTTCACTGTTAGATATAGGGGTTACACTGACAGAATTCCACGAGTTTTGGTGATTGTCTATTTCTGCAGGGGGTTATCAGAAAGAGAACCAAAGGAGGCCCACATGTCATGATTACATAGAGATAAAGACCGAACGGGTAAAATTGTATAATCTAGAAGACTCCAGAAGGCAAACCCTGGAAGCTGGGGCCCACCTGGCAGGGTGGGCAGTCGGCCGACCCAGGGGGGGAGTCGGCCGACTCCCCATCTCAACCAATCAGGTTGAGTCTCGTGGATCCTGCCTCCACCGCCTTTGAGGATGAATAATTATCGTCCATTTAGGTCGGTTTGATCCGAGGGCTGTGGTTCATCCTAGGGGGCTATATATTCAGAGCCCCTGGCCCCTGGGTGAAACACTAATTCATTCAAGAGTTCATTCTCTCATCAGAATTCAGAGAAGCCAGAGCCACCATCTCAATTAGAGCTCCATAGTTTAGTAGCATAGCTACATAGGAATAGATCTAGAGGGAATCAAGCCTAGCTTGGAGTCCGGATCTGTCGGAGTTCTTGGTAATTCCCCTCTACATTCTTGTAATATTCATCATTGTTCGTGATACTATGAGTAGTACTTTATTCTATTCTATTATATCAGACTTGACTTTGCTCTATTTGATTATGTTCTCAATTATATCATTCTTAGTTTACTTTGATTATATGTTTAGCATAGTTGGACTAGAATTATGTTTATGCATAGGATCGTATAGCGCTTGCTCATTAGGCCAATGGGTGAGTGATAGATATTGTGTGGGCATGGTGCCTATACCGTATTTATCTGCGATTGCACCCTATATTCCGGATCGTGAGGTAGATCGCGGGAGTGACAGTCTGTTGAGTCCTTTGTAGCCCTTCTCCCGAGTATAGGTCTAGCAGAACAAACCTATTACATTGAAGTCATTGCTATGTCTCTTGTCTTCTCGGTAATATCACTATGCATAGGTGTAACCTTTTCCCGCCATGATTGCTAGATGTTCTTGCACTAATCATTGTATGCTTTGACTTTATAGTTAGAATAACATAGGATTATACCCTAGATCGTCCTAGTCCATGCTAGTGTTATAAGCTTAGAGTGCTAAGTTGAGATGGCTTATTACTGTTATTTTATGTGGCTAAATGCTCTCATTTATCTTATGTCAATTATCATTCATTTCTATATTTTATGTGACACTTACCCTGTATGAGATGATCGATACAGACAAGGTTAAGCTCTCCATTATCGCATGTGCATTGCTCATCACTCATTA
This sequence comes from Themeda triandra, assembly GCA_018135685.1. Lineage (NCBI taxonomy): Eukaryota > Viridiplantae > Streptophyta > Magnoliopsida > Poales > Poaceae > Themeda > Themeda triandra. Next base: position 136,154 of record JAENPR010000841.1, read on the forward strand.
TCCAGTGCATTCCCTTCCCAGTGGTAAAAATATAAATAACGATACCTGGATTACTCCTGGTTAAAATGCTACGATGATATATTATGTGCGCTTGCGGAACCCTCTATTTCAGTTGCACTTAATAGACATCAACAGTGCTTAGATGCCGTTTACCTGCAAATGCACCCTATTGGCCGGGTCATGTGGTAGATCGTGGAAGTGACAGTTCCATTGAGTCCTTTGTATTCCATCCCCCGTTGATAGGTCTAGCAGAACCAAAGTTGCGTAGTAAGTCCTGCTATGTCTTGGCTTGTTATAGCAATGATCCTTATACATAGATGAAGAGTCTTTTGTGCTGTATATGATAGTGTAGAGTTGGATTAGATGAATGACTTAGTAGATAAGAACCTACTTAGGATTTCTATTTCTTGCACTAATCAGATGTCAACCTACCTTATGTTGAGTAGTCTATATCTAATCTCTGTGTGATTTATACCCTGAGCTTATTACTTTATATTCCCTTATTTATCATGGTTTACCCCTCTCCCAAAGTATGTGACAGTGAAATCAATCACTCATAAGTAGTCATGTTTAGCAAGTTTATCTCATTGTTTAAGTCCTTAGTTCTTTCCCTTGAGCTAAATATAAATTACGATACCTGGAATACTTCCCGGTAAAATGCTACGATGGTGTATTATCTGTTCGCTTGCGGATCCCATATTTTCTTGACTAGAGGAGCAGTTTCTATACCAACACTTCTGGCGCCATGCTAGGGATGACAACTTAGCATGAGTGGTGTTAGAAGTGTCAACAAACTGCCATATTTGCACACACAACCATGTTGCCGCACGGTCGGTTCCAACGCATCCTATGGCTCCCGGCACTGAGTCAAGCATGCCCGTACGCCATGGTTAAGGCATTTTGACATCTCTGGCCTCTCTACCATAGTGTTTGCCATAGCTCAAGAGCCTGAACGGCCCTTAACCTCGGCTCCACGGCTCCAGAACTGGCATATTTGCACACACGACTTTGCTACCGCACGGCCGGTTCCTGCGCGTCCTACGGCTCCTGGCACCAAGTCAAGCATGCCCATGCGCCATGGTTAAGGTGTTTTGACACCTCTGGCCTCTCCGGCACAGCGTTTGTTGCCGCCTGAGAACCCGAATGGCCCTTAACCATGGCTCCACAGCTCTAGAACTGCCATATTTGCACACACGACTATGCTACCGCACAACCGGTTCATCCGTGTCCTACAGCTCTCGGCACTAGGTCAAGCACGACCGTATGCCATGGTTAAGGCATTTTGACACCTCTGGCCTCACCACCACAATGTTTTTCATCACCTTAGAGCCCGAATGGACCTTAACAATAGCTCCACGACACCAGAACTTCCATATTTGCACACACGACTGTGCTGCCGCACGGCCGGATCCTGTGCATCCTACGCCTCTCGGCACCGGTCAAGCACGCTCGTACCCCATGGTTAAGCCATTTTGATGCCTCTCACCTCTCCACCATAGAGTTTTCCATCACCCGAGAGCCTGAAGGGCCCTTAACCATGGCTCCACGGCTCTAAAACTGCCATATTTGCACACATGATCATGTTGCCGCACGGTCGGTTCCAACGCGTCCTATGGCTCCCGGCACTGAGTCAAGCATGCCCGTACACCATGGTTAAGGCATTTTGACACCTCTGGCCTCTCTACCATAGTGTTTGCCATAGCTTGAGAGCCTGAACGGCCCTTAACCTCGGATTCACGGCTCCAGAACTGCCATATTTGCACACACGACTTTGCTGCCGCACGGGTGGTTCCTGCGCATCCTATGGCTCCTGGCACCAAGTAAAGCACGCCCATGCGCCATGGTTTAGGTGTTTTGACACCTCTGGCCTCTCCAGCATAGTGTTTGTTGCCGCCCAAGAACCCGAATGGCCCTTAACCATGGCTCCACAGCTCTAGAACTGCCATATTTGCACACACAACTATGCTACCGCACAGCCGGTTCTTGCGTGTCCTACAACTCTCGGCACTAGGTCAAGCACGACCGTATGCCATGGTTAAGGCATTTTGACACCTCTGGCCTCACCACTACAATGTTTGTCATCACCCAAGAGCCCGAACGGCCCTTAACCATAGCTCCATGACTCCAGAACTTCCATATTTGCACACACGACTGTGCTGCCGCACGGCCGGATCCTGTGCATCCTACGGCTCTCGGACCGGTTCAAGCACGCTCGTACACAATGGTTAAGCCATTTTGATGCCTCTCACCTCTCCACCATAGAGTTTTCCATCACCCGAGAGCCTGAAGGGCCCTTAACCATGGCTCCACGGCTCCAAAACTGCCATATTTGCACACACAACCATGTTGCCGCACGGTCGGTTCCAATGCATCCTATGGCTCCCGGCACTGAGTCAAGCATGCCCATATGCCATGGTTAAGGCATTTTGACATCTCTGGCCTCTCTACCATAGCGTTTGCTATAGCTTGAGAGCCTGAACAGCCCTTAACCTCGGCTCCACGGCTCCAGAATTGCCATGTTTGCACACACGACTTTGCTGCCACACGGCCAGTTCCTACGCGTCCTATGGCTGTGTTGGCATTTCTTAGCGCAATCACTAGAATTGCTACATCCTAGTGGTCATGCCAAGAAATGCCAGGGTTGATAGTCGTGTTCTAAAGATATTATCCGCAAGCACACGGATCTATCATTGTAGCATTTCACCCGGAAGTATGTCAGGGTATCGTTATTTATATTTTCCCAAAGGAAGGCATTGTGTAAAATAGCTCTAGCACATGGATATGGTACTTCACATCATCAAAATGAGCCTTAATACTATTCAGGGGTACGATAAACGGTAATTTGATGATAGTGGACACACACTTGGTCTTCACTCAAGGATAAAGAGAAATAAGGAATAAAAGAAATGGAAAGAATAAAGAATAAATCTACTGGAGCTGGTTGGTCGTATGTTGCTAAGCGAAGATTAGCTAAGTCACATATTATACAGGGTTAGAGGCAAGTTAGAGCCTAAAGTAACAGGGAGACCCCCGCAGCTGGTCTGCCAGCCGATAGAGGCATTTACGAACTCCTACACGACATACGGACGTGGGGGATTACGAGGGACGGACAGGGCTGTCACCACCTGCCGCCTACCCCTCACCCGTGGCATGCCATCATATTCAAAGGTCCCCTCGTATTCGGACACCACGCCCGCATACTAAGGAACTACCTATGCTCCCCCAGGACCCCCACCCTATGGATGGACGAGCTAGAACACAGGCAAACCCGAAAGAACATCGAACTGTTACTCCACTCTCCTCAAAGACTCTAATCCTATAGAACATACGAACGATGAAGAACAGGGATGAACACGCTATGAACTGATCATATGAACTAGGGTCTACTTCATATGTATCAACATGAACATGATCATGACTATGCTCTAGTTCATACGCTAAGCAACATATAAAATATAAGAACTTGAACAAGGAAGAACACTCCATAGAGATTTACCAAGATGTATCTCTTCTTCCTAGGAGACAAGCTCTCCTTGGTAGCTTTCCTAGCTCCAACTACTACTAGCTCTAGGTTAAGGAACAAGTGGAGGTGAGGGAGAGAGAGACCAAATGAATTGTGTGTGTAGAATTCCTTTTCATCTCCCCTTTTATATGTTGGTGGAGGTCGGTTTGAGCCTGAAATGGAAGGAACACCGCGCACCAACCTCCCTGAGCATTGATTGCACCGCCTCCAGCCAGCCAGTCCCACAGGTCAGTGGGGAGGGCGCGAGCGCGCCCCTGGCGCGAGCGCGCCAGGGTGCCACCTCCCCCTGATCGACCTTGGCCGGTGGGCCTCCCTAGGTGAGTGGGCTTCGGTGTTGGGGTGTTTTGGCCCATTTGGGGTCCCGAGGTGGCCCATCTCCATTTGGGGTGGTTTGGCGCTTTCCAGAAAGCGCCTTTTCGATGTTTAATCCCTGCACTTTTATATGATTCCTGCAATGACAGTATATTTCCTAGTGCACGTGGATTTGGGTTAGTTGTACATGTATATGCATATAGGAATATATAATTCACCCTTTTTCATGTCTAATTGGTGGTATAAAATCGTCGATAAGAACCGCCAACAAGATCCCCCAAGCTTACCCTTTGCTCGTCCCGAGCAAAGCTTAGCCTTAGGTTGTTGATCAGGAGTTGCTACTATGCCGATCATGAGTCAAAAGTACCAAGCGTATAAGCAAGATTTCTACCAGAATTTGAATAAATCAGCATGACTGCTCACCCTGTTATTATCTCAAGACAAAAATGGGGCTTTCCAGCTTTCTCGAGTCTTGGGATATTGCAAGATAGAACAGATTCACAAGTGTTGCTTATCGTCTACCCAAGATCAACCAAGTCTCCGGAGGTTTTGAAAGTTTTGTAAAAGAAACTCAAGTTCCTCGAATGATTCTCTCAATCGCTCAGAAGTGTTTATACCTCACCAAAGGCATTGTGCTTTTGCCTTTCTTTCTAACCTACTAATATGGCTGAGAGTGGAGTTTTGGGTAGGTATGAAAGGTGGCTATGCTTGGATCACATAGAGTTGGTGAAGTCAAGGAACGAACCATCCGAAGATTAAGACCATACACTTTGATTGAGATTTGTGCAAGTGTGTGAGGGTGAAAGATTCCTATTTCTAAATGTTTTTGGTACTCCAGGCATCATGACTCCTTTTTATTGGTGGAAGGGAAAATTTGAGAGAGTATGGGCTTGATTTGGAAAAACCAAGATTTTTCTTTTCTTTCTTTCTTTTCCTTTTCTCTTCTCTCTCTTTTTTTTTGAATGGGAGACTAGCTGGGATTCCCGTTTGTCTACTTTTGAAGCTTTATTGTTGCCCCTTGGCATTCATCATCATCATTTTTTTTGAACAAGAGATGCTAATGCCCAATATTTTCTTTCAGATACGTCGAAATTTTTTTTTTGTGGGAAGGAGTCATGACGAAGGACGAGGAGTAGTTTTTTGATGGATGATGAATAAGGGATGCGCGATCCTCAGTGTAAGGGTCGGCACGCTTTGTTTTGAAGAAGGTGCGCAACTCTAGGGTCAAGAGTTGGCATATTTGGGTGGTTTTGGATGAAAAGTTAGGTTGCGCAACTCGCAGTGTACGGGTTGGCAAATTTATTTGGTGGGTGCAAGTGAATCTCAATCGTGAGTGTAAGACCATAATCTTGTGGAGGTTACGGACTTCTAGTGATCAAGCAGCATATGACAACTGGGTTTTGAAAGAGTATTGACAGCTACGTCATATGGCCTTGGTGGGTATTTCAAAATCATTGAGGAACTTTTGTTTTGATAGTTTTGAAAAAAGAACTCCGAAAGTCAGGTTTTCACTCAGGATAGAGTCATAGCGTTGCTCGTGGCACTATATCATACCCGGCAATAACTTAGACAGGATCTAGCCTATGCAACCCACTAAGCTCAAGTTTTTAAGGATAAGACATTTTAGCCAGAAAACTCAAACTTAGGAGAAAGCCTGATTATAAACAAGGTACAAGCAAGTCACGAGACAGAGCAACTTTTCATCATTTCAACAAGGGTTGAATTAAATATTTCTATGATGCATATGTAGGAAATGACGAAGCATTTTTTTTATATATATAAGTCTGTGTTAGTGTGGTATATACCTCTTATTGGGGGTCCTCCTCCAAGCTTGCTTGGGAACGGGGCCCCTAAGAATTATTCTGAGGTAACAACTTTATTTTATTTTATTTTGAGTCTGTCGTCAGGATTTCCTTATGATTGAGGATTATCCTGCAGGGTTAGCTGATAGCATACTACCAATATTCCTACTAGTAATCTATCTCAATGATCGACAAGTCGACCAAGGTAAACTAGCAACCTAAGCACCATGCCCAAGCTACGAGCCTATGGAACATGCTAAGCTTGAACATGTTCCAAGACATCAAACTAAGCAGGAACAGGGGTAGCAAGATAGAACTTTATTTGACAGACTAAGTAAACGTAAAATTACTTATAAAAAGATAACTTACCGATTATCCTGTCGGTCAGGGCTCACAGTTTATAGTCCGTGAAGCGAGACTTTTCTCCTGCTCAATTTGAGCCTGATGATGAGGCATTCATCTCAGGAGAGGTAGACGGGGATGCCTGCTTGGGCCTCCACACCATTTTTGGTGGTGTGGTGATAATAGGTGAGGATGGTGGTTGATTGGTTTCTTTTGGAGTTGCTTGTATTTTCTCCACCTTTAACACCTTTGTCTCCTCCTTAGGGACCAACTTTGGTCCCCGGAGGTTTTGAGTGGAATTGGTTTTGCTTTGGGTCCCACTCTTTTTGGGCCGGAGCCTTGCCCTTATCCTTCTTCTCATTGGGTTGCGCAGAACGACTTTGGATTTTGTTTCTTTTGTAGGAGCCTTCTTTCTTTCTTTCTTAGGAGCTCTTTGCTCCTTCTTTTCTTTGGCTCCTGTTCTTTCTTTTTCTTTTGCTTTTGTTCCGGGTACCCTTTGCTTTCTCGCGGCTCGGACTTTGTTCCCGAGATAATATTGGGAATCCGATTCGCACCAAGATGTCGGATTTCAACTTCCGTGACCTCTCTTGTGGTTGGCTCATACTTGATGCGAATCATGTTGCACTCCTCCGTCTTCCGTGGCTGGAAGTGGAACTTCTCCTCACTTCCATTTATGTTGAAACGGATTTCACCAGCTCCAACATCAATTTGTGCTCCAGCGGTAGTGAGGAATGGCCGCCCCAATATTAGTGGTTATTCTTTGGTGGCCTCCATGTCGAGTACCACGAAATCCATTGGGATGAAGTATCCTCTAATTTTCACAGGAATTTCTTCAGCTATTCCCGCTGGGTAGCGTAGGGAGGAGTCCGCTAATTGGAGTGTGATCGTTGTTGGTGACAACCTTGTATAATTTAGCTTGTCAAATACCGTCTTGGGCATGACACTGACGCTGGCACCAAGATCACAGAGTGCATGGTCAAACTGTTGCCCTCCAATGGAGCATGTGATAGTGGGGCAGCCTGGGTCCTTCTTCTTTTCTGGTAAATCATTTAGGATTGCCGCACTACACTCTTCTGTGAGTTTGACCACAGCTGTGGATGGCAGTGGTCGCTTGTTGTTGATGATGTCTTTGATGTACTTGGCATAGGAAGGGAAGGTACATGTAAGACGTCCATGAGCGGAACGCTCACATGTACTTTTTCGGCCATCTCAACAAACCGAGCGAACTGATCATTCACAGCTTGCTTTCTTGTTCTTGTGGCGAATGGCAGATGTGTTGTATATGGATAATCCAGGGTCGTCCCTGATTCTGCCTCGCCTTGTGGTTCAGAAGATGAAGGTTCTTCTTGCTGTGGTGCTGCTTGTTTCCTGGCTGCTTGTTTAGGATATGGTGGATCACGAGTGGCCTTACCGCCTCTCGTGGTCACGAATTAACATTTTCAAAAGTACTAGCGGCTTGATCCGACGTTTTTACCGGTTGGATCAACGGGAACATCATAAGCAATCCGAGCTAGTTTGTCTTTCTATCATCTTATTAAAGCTCAAGCGATTCTTGACAGAGAAGTCAAACCTTCTATCTTTGTCGATGCTCTCTAGGATTTTGTCATTGGCCAGCATCTTTTTGGTGAGGTTTTCGTTGATCTTTGCTTGGCCGAGGACTAAATCCTTGAGAGTAGGCTGATTTGAATTGTAATTTGCGGAGTAGTTCGAATTACCTTGATACTGTGGACGGGACTGATTGTTCCACCCATTATTACCTCCTTGCTGTTGACGATACCCATTATTGGTGTAAGAGGCTTCTTCACAGGTTTCGGGGCAATCATTCCCCGAATGTCCATCATTGCCACAGACCTCGCACGTTATGCGAGATTCTATAGCTTTGACAGTGCCGGATGTATCTCCAGCGGCTCTCTCATCAAACTTTTGCAGGAGCAAGTCTATTTTTGCGGCCAGCACCTCCGTCTCCTTCACGGGGTGCGAGCCTTTTTGTTGCTTAGGTGGAGTTCTTTCTTTCCCCCAAGCTTGATTTTCTACCATTTTGTTGATTAACGCCTTAGCGTTATCAACAATGAGTGATAGAAATGCGCCTCCAGCCGCAGCGTCGAGGTGCCCTTTTGACATGGGCGTAAGCCCATTGTAAAAGTTTTGGAGCACCAGCCATTCCTCCATCCCATGATGAAAACAGTCCAGAATGAAGCTTTGGAGTCTTTCCCAAGCTTCAGGAATGGGTTCCATCTGCGTTTGTTGGAAATTGGCAATTCTTCCCCTCAGAGCATTTGTTTTGCCTATGGGGAAGAACTTTGCGAGGAATGTCGTGGAGCATTTGCCCCATGTGCTCACAGCTTCTTTGTCCTTATAAAACCACTGTTTCGCCTTCCCCACAAGGGAGAAGGGAAACAGCCGGAGCGTGATGACGTTAGCTTCAATGTCCTTGATGACGACAGTGTCACAGAGCTCCAAGAAACGCTGCAAGTGAGCGTTGGCATCCTCATTGGGGAGTCCACAAAACGGAATCCCCTGCACCATGGTGATCAGGCCAGTCCTGAGCTCAAAGTTCTTATCTGCCACGTTGACGATGGGCCCAGTGGGCACGTTGGCAACAGTGGGGACGGAGAATTCGCGGAGGGTCTTCTGAGCCATTTGGATGGTCGCTGAAGGTGCGGAAATGACCGGTTCGGCTACCGACGGAGTAGCAGAAGAAGGAGTAGCTCTAGGCTTCTTCTTCCTTAGGAGTGCCTCCGGATTTGGATGAAAATTGTCGCGAGGAGAAACCGGACATACACTATCCTATTTTCACCCACAACAGGAGAAAACATAAAAGTTAACCTGCATAGACTCGGACTATTTCTAATGAAGTTATATCCATGCCGTGCTAGATTATTTTAACTAATGCCTTCCCCGGCAACGGCGCCAGAAATGCTTGTTGGCATTTCTTAGCGCAATCACTAGAATTGTTACATCCTAGTGGTCACGCCAAGAAACGCCAGGGTTGATAGTCGTGTTCTAAAGATATTATCCGCAAGCGCACGGATCTATCATTGTAGCATTTCACCCGAAAGTATGTCAGGGTATCGTTATTTATATTTTCCCAACGGAAGGCATTGTGTAAAATAGCTCTAGCACATGGATATGGTACTTCACATCATCAAAATGAGCCTTAATACTATGCAGGGGTAAGATAAACGGTAATTTGAGGATAGTGGACGCACACTTGGTCTTCACTCAAGGATAAAGAGAAATAAGGAATAAAACAAACGGAAAGAATAAAGAATAAATCTACTGGAGCTGGTTGGTCGTATGTTGCTAAGCGAAGATTAGCTAAGTCACATATTATACAGGGTTAGAGGCAAGTCAGAGCCTAAAGTAACAGGGAGACCCCCGCAGCTGGTCTGCTAGCCGATAGAGGCATTTACGAACTTCTACACGACATACGGACGTGGGGGATTACGAGGGACGGACAGGGCTGTCACCACCTGCCGCCTACCCGTCAACCGTGGCATGCCATCATATTCGAAGGTCCCCTCGTATCCGGACACCACGCCCGCATACTAAGGAACTACCTATGCTCCCCCAGGACTCCCACCCTATGGATGGACGAGCTAGAACACAGGCAAACCCGAAAGAACATCGAACCGTTACTCCACTCTACTCAAAGACTCTAATCCTATAGAACATATGAACGATGAAGAACAGGGATGAACACGCTATGAACTGATCATATGAACTTGGCTCTAGTTCATATGTATCAACATGAACACGATCATGACTATGCTCTAGTTCATACGCTAAGCAACATATAAAATATAAGAACTTGAACAAGGAAGAACACTCCATAGAGATTTACCAAGATGTATCTCTTCTTCCTAGGAGACAAGCTCTCCTCGGTAGCTTTCCTAGCTCCAACTACTACTAGCTCTAGGCTAAGGAACAAGTGGAGGTGAGGGAGAGAGAGACCAAATGAATTGTGTGTGTAGAATTCCTTTTCATCTCCCCTTTTATATGTTGGTGGAGGTCGGTTTGAGCCTGAAATGGAAGGAACACCGCGCACCGACCTCCCTGAGCATGAAGAAATACCTCCATTCCCTGTGGAAAATACGATACCCTGAATACTTCCGGGTGAAAGCTACAACGGTACTTTCCGTACTCTTGCGGAATCTTTCTGCACATGTTAAGAAATACCACAGGCTTTCTTGCGTCATTGCCGGGGTAGACTTTTTATCTATCTTTGGTGATTGCGCTAAGAAACGCCAACAAGCTTTCTGGCACCGTTGCCGGGGAACGGTTGCTATTTCTTTGAACCTAGTTTGTCCTCGTATCTGTATCCTTTATTTTTAAAAACAAAAAAAAATCCTTTTTATAAAACATTTCTTTTGACCTACCATTTTTAAGCCAATATCAAATTCAAAATCCTTTTCCTTCAAAGGGGGAATTCTTTGAGCCAAAAAAAAATTAAAACCTAATATTTCATCCGGCTATGAACTCCACCCTATTTTTTTTAAAAAAAACACACAATAGTTCGGGCACAACCCTTCTCAAGGCTTGATCACAAAATCCCCTTTAACCCCTTGCAAGATTTTGAGGAAATGTGTCCTTGCTTGAGCATTCCTAGCATGGCACCACAAATTCCTGAGTGGAAGTTGTTTTCATTCTCCCCCAAGGGGGAAGTGAAACAATGTTACGCTAATGCCGTAGAGTGTGTGAATGGAGAATGGGATGAACTTAAGAACAAGTTCCATCTTGCATTCATCCCCAATTCTCGTATCGCCACTCTACCAAGGGCAATCCTCGATTTCAAGCAAGTTGAGAAGGAATCCATAGGTGCAACCTAGGCTATGTTCACAAATGCCAATACATGCTAGCCTAGACTTGTCTTTACCTGACAGCGTGCAATTGCATCTCTTTTGGGTCTAGACATAGATGCTGCCCTATGACTTGACATGACCGATGAAAGGTCGTTTTTACATGAAACCATGATGGAATAGAGGAAAGTATTTGTTCATGCCCTAGAGAAGCACACTTCTCCCATCATAGAACCCCTCCATAAAAAGGGCATATCAAGCTTTGAGGAGCCCTCATCAGTCGAATCCTTACCCTTGCCATCCTTAGATTCGTCTGTTGAACCCTCACCCGAACCACGAACACCGAAGGAAGGAATGCTATACCCTTCGGAGTTCACCATCAAAATTTGAGGATTATGGCAGAACATTGAATACTTCTTGGCATGAGAAATGCAACATTTCTTTCTAAGGAAGTCTCCTCTAAATGTGGAACATTCAAAAGAATGGTTGTTGGAAGTGAAATGTTCTTCTAAAGCAATTCAGAATCTTTCACCTTCCACGACTATATTTTGTTCAATAGATGGAACTCCCATAGAAGCCATAGACATCTTCACAATCGGGACTATTATCATGTCACATTTCCTTGCGAAAATCCTTTTGGGGCAAAACACCACTAGTCCCGACCGACAAACTCTTCAAGAGTTCGTCATGGCTCATTTTTGAGTATTGTGAGATTGCTAGGGCCGTGCCAATTGAAATTCATGAAACCAAGGTTTACATAGAATTTTTCATCTAGCCATCCTCGATTTTGAACTTCTCATAGGCCTCCCTCTTGAAAATCTAGTTCAAAAAAACCATCTCAACGGAGCCTAGATGAGAAGTTTGAAAGTTTTGCTTTTGCCAGGCCCTATCACTTGCCCCGAAACCCAATGGCAAAGCAAAGCTACTTGTTCGGCAGTGAAGTTTACATTGCCGTTCACCCGAGCTATCTTTTCATCCTTATGAAATGGAACGTTCACTTCACCCTTGCTCGAACAAGAGTCATGTCCCTCTGGCCATCAAAACATTGTTCTCGATAAGGGCCGAGATTCAATGTTCATCCTCGATGTTATATCTTTTAAATCTTCCAGGCCATGGACATGCCTGAAGCAAGAACTCTAGAGATTAAGCGAGGGCCCCTAAATGAGCATGTTGCAACCTCTCATGTTTTGAGCTCAATTTTAGGGTCTCTAGAGTTTGTTTTGCTTCGGACAACCTACTTCTATGAGGATCGAAACCATCTCTTAGCTCTAGTTGTCAACCCTTTTAAGAGAATGGTTGTGATGCTTATGTTATCATGAACAATGCAAATCCCATAGTAGCACGGTGGGGTGAACCTTGCATCTTGAACAATTTTGCCAAATGATTGGTGGAGTAGATGGGGACTACACCACCATTTATAGTTGCAAGATAAAGTTCAGACGGTCAAGCTTAAGACCATAACTTAAGCACTGCCAGGAGATACCCCGGATTATCTTGAAAAAAAATTTCTCTTAAATAAAAGCAAGGACATGTTGTCAAGTTAGTATGCACCTTCGGGTATGTCACTAACCATTTCAGGAAGGACTAAGAAGGACACGGATCATAGATGCTTGACAACATGGAGTGACATCAGATACAAACCTCGATGCTCTCTGGTGATGGAACACATTCAAAAGAAGACCCTGACTCTACACTTGACTTTTACACAAAAGTTCAAGTGTGGGGGAGGACAGTGAGAAGCCCCAAGTTCCATACACACCAAGCGATCACTCAGAACAAAAAAAAAGAGGAAAAAAATAATGTATAAAGGATGATGTCGGCTTTGCCTTGCTGAAAAAATAGAGTAAAAAAAATGAAATGAAAAAAAGAGGGACACATGAAGGTCCCTGGTTTTTTTAGAAGAAAAGGAAGAAAAAAAAGAGGGACACATGAAGGTCCCTGTTTTTTTTTTAAAAAAAAAAGAGGGGAGAAAAAAAATAGAGGGGCACATGAAGGTCCCTAGACTTAAAAAAATTTGAGGAGAGACAACGAGTAGGCTGGCCCTCTATGTCCAAATAGAAACACTTGTGGGCTGCCTAACTCCACACAACATTGCTTCTGTGAGCAACAAGGGCTCACCTCCAAACCTTTGCTAAGTCATCATGCTAACCACAGCAAGAACTCCAAAGCTTCACACATACATGTTGTGGCAACTACACTCAGGTAAAGCAAAGGTAATGTTTACCAACTTGTTTTCTCATACTTATCTCCATATGATCATATAATTTCATGCTTCATCTGTTTTTGTCATATGCTCTGGTTTGGGTGTACTTATATTATGTACAGATGCGATACACCCATAGGTCTTTTTAAATTAAGCGTGGTGCTTAGGTTAAAATGATCTTCTTTAACCAATTTTAGACGTGGTGTTTAACTTTGGTTAATGAGCTTGAGTTGTTAGCATAAACAAATGAAGTAATTTATTGTGGAGATAAAGTAAGGCTTGTTTTACATTGCAATCCCTATCTTTGCCTTGCTTGAGTTTTAAGGAAAAGTTGGTGAATAAGTTTTTTTATCACAATAAAAGTCGGCTCCTAGGACATCCCAACCGGTAGAGCCCTTGTGCTTGTCTTTCTTTTTCTTTTTGTTTCTTTAAAAATAAAAACAGGTACAAGAACAAGTGTGGGGGAGATCTTTCAAGAATAACTAACTCTCACATTCGAGATCTCCCCAAACACAATGCAAACATCAAGCAACTCATCATGCAGAAGGATAGAGCAAACGACTTTCATCAGCTCCTTCACCTTCAACGGTGGTTTGTGCAACTCTACCCTCGCATTTCCTAAAGTTTTGAAGTTTAAACTGATTAAATAAAACTAAAAACTTTGCAAAACTCCATCTCCTATTTTCACCAATTGAGAACGAGTTGCATACTTTTTATTCCTTGCTGATCTTGATTGTGTGAACAACTTATGCCATAGGGACCCCATGTTTTTATCTAAGTTATTGGCAGGTGAGATATAGTAGAATGATATGATGCTTACCAACTCGTGCAATGGACTTGGGTATTTCTCTGCAAAAATTTAAAACTTTTTTTAGCAATGCTCCTCATGTGATAAGTGCTATGTCCTACCAGAGCCAAATATCTACGCTTACACTTGTGCAAAAACCTGTTCTAGCCACTTTTAGCGATGTCAAGTCTTGAGATTCTTGCTAGAGATGGCCTTATACCCAAGATCATTGCATTCACCCACCAAATAAACATGCTGACTCTCACACTGAGAGGCGCGCACCATATGCACCCATCATTCCACCAATATGCTCATTTATTACACTAAGAATTGAGCACATATATTCCGCATCTTCTCCCTCTTCCACCAAAATACTCCTGCCAACAAAGTCATGCATCTCTCTCTCATCTTTCATTCAAGAAGAGTATGGACTGTTATTAGAAAATTCCTATGAAAAGAAGCATAGTTCGTGAATAAGGAAGAATTATTTTCGCTCCAAGGTCTTGAGATAAAAAAAAGAAAGAGAGAGAAAAGAAAAGAAAAGAAAAAAAGAGAGAGAAAGAAAAGAAAAAAAAGAGAAAGGGAGAAATAAAGCAACTTTTAGAGCTGTTCTTCGAGTCCATACCTTCTTGCATTTTCATCCATCAAGAGAGAAACATGATCAGGAGTCCACAAATATTTTTCTACACTTGCACTTGCACTTGCATCATCTAGGGATATGGCCTTCTTTTCATGACATCCAGCTGGCTTGACATTGGAACATGTTCATCATCCATACCCAAAACTCCACATATCAACCTGTAGTGGTAGGATGATCAAGAACACCTAAATAGGACTAGCCACCTAAAAAGAGCGACTTGAGAGTATCACAGGAGGAGCTAAGGCTATCTTTGCGAAAATGCTAAAACCCCAAGTCTCAAAGCATGGGTAGTGTGAGTTGACTTGATTTCAAGCTATTCCTCCTTCAATGGCTATAAGATAACTTGGTAGCCACCATGAATGTTCACAAATGCAGGAAAATGCTTGGAATAATCTGTATGCAGGTCAACTCTTGGGAGAATACAACCACCTTAGTTCTTCAACCTTTACTCGAGGACGAGCAAAGAGCTAAGTGTGGGGGAGTTGTTGGCGGTCCTTAACTCAATTCTAACCCCGCCAACTTTAGCCTAGGCAACACTAAATCTCACCTAGAATAGGGCTCTACCCTAACCATTTCCACAATGTGGCGCAGAATTCTTGTTTTGCAGGTCAACACTGAAATACACCTAAAATAAGCCAAGAACTGGAGTAAAACTATGATGTGAGAAGGTGACCCACTTACCGGATAATTCGGGTCTCAAACCTAGCCTAAAATGCCAAGCATGAATCCAAGAAGTGGAAGCCCAAAACTCGGTCCATCTCCATCTTGGGCTGCAGGAGTGGGGTTGAGTATTTTGGACATAACTCCCTCATCCAGACTCCGATTGACACAATTCACTAGGCTACAAAAAGCTAATGACGAGGCCCACATGTCTATAAAAGATGGGCCCCATTGGAGCCAAACCTGGTGCGCTTGCGCCCCAGGCGCGGCCGCGCCTGTGCGGGCTCCGATCAGGCCCAAATTTGACCTGGTGGCCCGTGACGATAGCCCAATGCGAATGGCGGTGGAGCTTCTATGAATGGAAGGTGCGAAACCACCCTATGAGGTCAGTTTTGAACCTACCATGTGAGGATGGCACTTTTCCAAAGAGCCCCCTCCTCTCCACCTATAGAAGGAGGCTCCCTCCTCCTCATTCAACACACCATTCAAGGGAGAAAGAGCACCACACTAGAGGTTCATTCCAAAGGGCTATGCCCTAGTAGCTATAGAGTTAGAGAGAGATGTGAGTTAAGAGAGCGGGGAAGCGTCGGGCTTGTTGGTGTCTCCCCGAGCTTGTACCTCTATGAGCAACTACTTGGCTCCTTAGCGGGATCTTGGCTAAGTAAGTGTTCGTGTTATCTATAGTCTTTTGTGTCTTATGTTTAGTTGAGCTATACCAAGCTTGTTTGTGGGTTCGTCGTCCGTCTTTGTGACGGATGCTCTAGTAGAGGGCCCTGTTAAAGACGGTCACCTTGTACGACACTAGAGTAGTAGTCGCTAGTGTAGACATGGTGTCTAGGCTAGAGACTTCCTTCGTTTGCCTCGTTCCCCACGGTTGAGGTGGTAGGCGGCAGGTGGTGACAGCCCTGTCCGTCCCTCGTAATCCCCCACGTTTGAGTTCGACGTAGAGCCGTAGGCCGACAACGCTTGGCAGACCAAGTGTTAACCGGTGCCCGAAGTAAGCAAGTAGAAGTATTGTTTTGCTATGCTTAGAACCCTAAAGCTATAGGAATTTATCTCTACCACCCTTTCTATCTCTACCCTTGTGTTGTTCCTTGGACGAATTAGCTAGAAGAAATACCTCCGTTCCCTGTGGAAAATACGATACCCTGAATACTTCCGGGTGAAAGCTACAACGGTACTTTCCGTACGCTTGCGAAATCTTTCTGCACACGTTAAGAAATACCACAGGCTTTCTTGCATCCTTGCCGGGGTAGACTTTTTATCTATCTTTGGTGATTGCACTAAGAAACGCCAACATGAACCCAACTTCAGACAAGACTACACATGACAAGCCAGGACAGCACCAGAAAGCTGCCACGTGGACCAGAGGTCCAATGCCAGGTCGGCCGACCTGCCTTTGGTGGCAGGACACCTTGGCATTGCTCCCACTGCCACCTGGACCTTCTAGAAGGCCAGTGGGACCCACCTGTCAGCCAACCCATGGTCGACCGACCTGCAGGTGGGCCCCACTTGAGGTCGGTTCGCTTCCACCGCCATCCTGCATGACTCCCACGTGTCCTGCACCAAGAGCCGTCCATTCAAGTCAGTGGAAGGTCGGTTTGATCCAACGGCGCATGGTGGAGAGCACACAGATCGCTGACCTGGCGCTGGAGTAACCCCTACTCCACCTCCACTATAAATACCCCCCTAGTCCCTCATTGTAAAGTGTCCCCAAGTAGTTCACAATAGTGTTCTCAAGCTCAAGCTCTCTTGGGAGATCAAGAGTAGTGTAGTCTAGTCTGGAGTGGGAGTTAGAGTCGAGTCGAGCGAAGCTCGGTTCTCCGGAGTCGTCTTCTAGAGAATCTGGTATAGCTCTTGTACCTTTACTTTCGAAGTACTTTCCTTATATTAATATAGTCTTGCTTTACTTTATTAAGTATTTACTTTGAGTACTTTACTTTCAGTATTTACTTAGTGCACTGCTATACTAGTGTAGTAGTGTTGTGTCTTAGTCTCATTAGTGTAGAGTCTAAACTAGTTTAGTGTCTAGATCCTTTGTGTGTGTTTCACTACCAACTGGGGCCGAGGTTACTTACGTGGTAGCCGGAGTCTTAAGACTAGATTAGGCGAGGTGCTTAGGCTAGTGCTTAATAGTGGATGCACCCTATCATTGATTGGTATATCCATTCACTTTTCGACGTATATTAGCGAGGGCGGTTGTGACAGAACGCAGTTCCCTAGTTGGCTCTATTTGCGTCAGGGATAGGCTGTAGGGCGCCCATTAAAGTCAAAGGTCTACTGGAATAGGAGTTAGTTCACGGAATGCATCCCTCCTGTTTGTCAGCTGACTTCCCCTATCACACCGATTGTCTAGGCAATAGTTTAGTTAAGTCGTTACACTAGTTAGATTAGAACACAGGAGTATAGTTAGATACATAGGAGTCCTTACTCACTCATTGTCCTCCCACCTAGCTAGCTACCTACTAGTTACCTTTAGTTTAACACTCATATCAACGTTTACCCCCTTATCAATATCAATAGCTTAGATTGAGTAGAACCACCACAAGTTTCCATCACCCATTTGCTAGAGAATCTTAATCCGCTTCCCGTGAGTGAACTACAAATTCGACACCGGAATACTCACCCGGTTGAAGTGCTACAGCGGTACCTATGCGCTTGCAGAGTTACCCTTGGTCTTACATTGTCACTAGAGTCTAGCTTAGCTTAGCATTCTTAGGCTGTTACCGGAGGAGGAATTGTGACACCCTCCCTCCGGTGGTAGTTCGGGTTTGCAGTAGGCTTATCTATCAGACGCCAGTCGTATTTACCTTTACTCTAGTCGGTGTGCGCTAAGAAGTGTCAACAGGCATTTCTGAGGCCATTGCCGGGGAACTAGAATCTTTATCTAATTCTAGTAACTGCGTAATATTGACCAACATCTACATGGAAAATTACTATGGTCTGGCTATGCAAAGCTCCGACAAGCTCAAAACGACTTTTTATGCGAAAAATATGGCAAGTGTGGACCACACGGGGAGGTGAGGGGGCAACGCTATGTATGGTCACCTCCGATGTTCACTTACGATTGCAAACATCCATTGGTCGTGGCCCACACCTATCAAGGCGACGAGCGCTAGGCCGTAGAGTGTTGACGGTCATTAAGTATCAATTTTATACCGTCAACGCAGCAAGAGAAAGGACTAATATGAGTTCACCTATTAGATATAGGGGTTACACTAACAGAATTCCATGAGTTTTGGTGATTGTCTATTTCTGCAGGGGGTTATCAGAAAGAGAACCAAAGGAGGCCCACATGTCATGATTACATAGAGATAAAGACCGAACGGGTAAAATTGTATAATCTAGAAGACACCAGAAGGCGACACCTGAAAGCGGGGGCTCACCTGGTAGGCTGGCCAGTCGGCCGCCCAGGGGGGGAGTCGGCCGACTCCCCATCTCCACCAATGGCGTCGAGTCTCGCGGATCCTGCCTCCACCGCCTTTGAGGATGAATAATTATCGTCCATTTAGGTCGGTTTGATCCGAGGGCTGTGGTTCATCCTAGGGGCTATATATTCAGAGCCCCTGGCCCCTGGGTGAAACCCTAATTCATTCAAGAATTCATTCTCTCTTCATTCATCTGAGAGGATTCAGAGAAGCCAGAACCACCATCTCAATTAGAGCTCCATAGTTTAGTAGCATAGCTACATAGGAATAGATCTAGAGAGAATCAAGCCTAGCTTGGAGTCCGGATCTGTCGGAGTTCTTGGTAATTCCCCTCTACATTCTTGTAATATTCATTATTGTTCGTGATACTATGAGTAGTACTTTATTCTATTCTATTATACCATATTTGACTTTGCTCTATTTGATTATGTTCTCAATTATATTGTTCTTAGTCTACTTTGATTATATGTTTAGCATAGTTGGACTAGAATTATGTTTATGCATAGGATCATATAGCACTTGCTCATTAGGCCAATGGGTGAGTGATAGATATTGTGTGGGCATGGTGCCTGGACCGTATTTATCTGCGATTGCACCCTATATTCCGAATCGTGAGGTAGATCGTGGGAGTGACAGTCCTGTTGAGTCCTTTGTAGCCCTTCTCCCGAGTATAGGTCTAGCAGAACAAACCTATTACATTGAAGTCATTGCTATGTCTCTTGTCTTCTCTGGTAATATCACTATGCATAGATGTAACCTTTTCCCGCCATGATTGCTAGATGTTCTTGCACTAATCATTGTATGCTTTGACTTTATAGTTAGAATAACATAGGATTATACCCTAGATCGTCCTAGTCCATGCTAGTGTTATAAGCTTAGAGTGCTAAGTTGAGATGGCTTATTACTATTATTTTATGTGGCTAAATGCTCTCATTTATCTTATGTCATTTATCATTCATTCCTATATTTTATGTGACGTTTACCCTGTATGAGATGATCGATACAGACAAGGTCGAGCTCTCCATTATTGCATGTGCATTGCTCATCACTCATTATCCTGTGCATTCCCTTCCCAGTGGTAAAATTATAAATAACGATACCTGGATTACTCTCGGTTAAAATGCTACGATGATATATTCTGTGCGCTTGCGAAACCCTTCTTATTTCAGTTGCACTTAATAGACATCAACATAGAGTACGGCTCGGTCGAGCTGATATCTATTCGTCGTGACCGAAGGAATCAGATGACAGGAAAATCGAGGGCCCACCACATAAAAATGTAAAAATGCTTCCTACTCCCACTAGTTGGGAAATTGGGTCCATGGAAATTTACCATGGTTTGTCTACATGGAAAAATTACTATGGTTTGGCTATGCAAAGCTCCGACAAGTTCAAAATGAAGTTTTATGCGGAAAATATGGCAAGTGTGGACCACACGGGGAGGTGAGGGGGCGGCGCTATGTATGGTCACATCCGATGTTCACTTACGATTGCAAACGTCTATTGGTCACGGCCCACACCTATCAGGGCAACGAGCGCTAGGCCGTAGAGTACAGCGTGGTCGAGCTGATATCTATTCGTCGTGACCGAGGGAATCAGATGACAGGAAAATCGAGGGCCCCACCACATAAAAATGTAAAAATGGTTCCTACTCCCACTAGTTGGAAAATTGCATCCATGGAAATTTACCATGGTTTGTCTACATGGAAAAATTACTATGGTTTGGCTATGCAAAGCTCCGACAAGCTCAAAATGAAGTTTTATGCGGAAAATATGGCAAGTGTGGACCACACGGGGAGGTGAGGGGCGGCGCTATGTATGGTCACATCCGATGTTCACTTACGATTGCAAACGTGTATTGGTCACGCCCACACCTATCGGGCAACGAGCGCTAGGCCGTAGAGTACAGCTTGGTCGAGCTGATATCTATTCGTCGTGACCGAGGGAATCAGATGACAGGAAAATCGAGGGCCCCACCACATAAAAATGTAAAAATGGTTCCTACTCCCACTAGTTGGAAAATTGCATCCATGGAAATTTACCATGGTTTGTCTACATGGAAAAATTACTATGGTTTGGCTATGCAAAGCTCCGACAAGCTCAAAACGACGTTTTATGCGAAAAATATGGCAAGTGTGGACCACACGGGGAGGTGCAGGGGCGGCGCTATGTATGGTCACGTCCGATGTTCACTTACGATTGCAAACGTCCATTGGTCGCGGCCCACACCTATCAGGGCGACGAGCGCTAGGCCGTAGAGTACGGCTCGGTCGAGATGATATCTATTCGTCGTGACCGAAGGAATCAGATGACAGGAAAATCGAGGGCCCCACCACATAAAAATGTAAAAATGGTTCCTACTCCCACTAGTTGGGAAATTGCGTCCATGGAAATTTACCATGGTTTGTCTACATGGAAAAATTACTATGCTTTGGCTATGCAAAGCTCCGACAAGCTCAAAACGACGTTTTATGCGGAAACTATGGCAAGTGTGGACCACACGGGGAGGTGAGGGGGTGGTGCTATGTATGGTCACGTCCGATGTTCACTTACGATTGCAAACGTCCATTGGTCGCGGCCCACATCTATCAGGGCGACGAGCGCTAGGCCGTAGTGTACGGCTCGGTCGAGCTGATATCTATTCGTCGTGACCGAAGGAAACAGATGTCAGGATAATCGAGGGCCCCACCACATAAAAATGTAAAAATGGTTCCTACTCCCACTAGTTGAGAAATTGCGTCCATGGAAATTTACCATGGTTTGTCTACATGGAAAAATTACTATGGTTTGGCTATGCAAAAGTACCTATACCTCAAAATGACGTTTTATGCAGAAAATATGGCAAGTGTGGACCACACGAGGAGGTGAGGGGGCGCCGCTATGTATGGTCACATCCATTGTTCACTTACGATTCCAAACATCCATTGGTCGCGGCCCACACCTGTCAGGCCGACGAGTGCTAGGCAGCAGAGTACGGCTCGGTCGAGGTGATATCTGTTCGTCGTGACCGAAGCAATCAGATGACAGGAAAATCACGAGCCCCACCACATAAAAATTTAAAAATGGTTCCTACTCCCACTAGTTGGGAAATTGCATCCATGAAAATTTACCATGGTTTGTCTACATGGAAAAATTACTTTGGTTTGGCTATGCAAAGCTGCGACAAGCTCAAAATGATGTTTTTTGCGTAAAATATGGCAAGTGTGGACCACACGGGGAGGTGAGGGGGCGCCGCTATGTATGGTCACATCCATTGTTCACTTACGATTGCAAACATCCATTGGTTGCGGCCCACACCTATCAGGGCGATGAGCGCTAGGCCGTAGAGTGCGGCTCGGTCGAGCTGATATCTATTCGTCGTGACCGAAGGAATCTGACGACAGGAAAATCGAGGGCCCCACGACATAAAAATGTAAAAATGGTTCCTACTCCTACTAGTTGGGAAATTTTGTCCATGGAAATTTACCATGGTTTGTCTACATGGAAAAATTACTATGGTTTGGCTATGCAAAGCTCCGACAAGCTCAAAATGACGTTTTATGCGGAAAATATGGCAAGTGTGGACCAAGCGGGGAGGTGAGGGGGCGGCGCTATGTATGGTCACATCCAATGTTCACTTACAATTGTAAACGTCCGTTGGTCACGGCCCACACCTATCAGGGCGACGAGTGCTAGGCCGTAGAGTACGGCTCGGTCGAGCTGATATCTATTCGTCGTCACCGAAGGAATCAGATGACAGGAAAATCGAGGGCCCCACCACATAAAATTGTAAAAATGGTTCCTACTCCCACTAGTTGGGAAATTGCATCAATGAAAATTTACCATGGTTTGTCTACATGGAAAAATTACTATGGTTTGGCTATGCAAAGCTCCGACAAGCTCAAAACGACAGCGGGGAGGTGCAGGGGCGGCGCTATGTATGGTCACGTCCGATGTTCACTTACGATTGCAAACGTCCATTGGTCGTGGCCCACACCTATCAGGGCGACGAGCGCTAGGCCGTAGAGTACGGCTCGGTCGAGATGATATCTATTCGTCGTGACCGAAGGAATCAGATGACAGGAAAATCAAGGGCCCCACCACATAAAAATATAAAAATGGTTCCTACTCCCACTAGTTGGGAAATTGCGTCCATGGAAATTTACCATGGTTTGTCTACATGGAAAAATTACTATGCTTTGGCTATGCAAAGCTCCGACAAGCTCAAAACGACGTTTTATGCGGAAAATATGGCAAGTGTGGACCACACGGGGAGGTGAGGGGGTGGTGCTATGTATGGTCACGTCCGATGTTCACTTACGATTGCAAACGTCCATTGGTCGCGGCCCACACCTATCAGGGCGACGAGCGCTAGGCCGTAGAGTACGGCTCGGTCGAGCTGATATCTATTCGTCGTCACCGAAGGAATCAGATGACAGGAAAATCGAGGGCCCCACCACATAAAATTGTAAAAATGGTTCCTACTCCCACTAGGTGGGAAATTGCATCAATGAAAATTTACCATGGTTTTTCTACATGGAAAAATTACTATGGTTTGGCTATGCAAAGCTCCGACAAGCTCAAAACGACAGCGGGGAGGTGCAGGGGCGGTGCTATGTATGGTCACGTCCGATGTTCACTTACGATTGCAAACGTCCATTGGTCGCGGCCCACACCTATCAGGGCGACGAGCGCTAGGCCGTAGAGTACGGCTCGGTCGAGATGATATCTATTCGTCGTGACCGAAGGAATCAGATGACAGGAAAATCGAGGGCCCCACCACATAAAAATGTAAAAATGGTTCCTACTCCCACTAGTTGGGAAATTGCGTCCATGGAAATTTACCATGGTTTGTCTACATGGAAAAATTACTATGGTTTGGCTATACAAAGCTCCGACAAGCTCAAAACGACAGCGGGGAGGTGCAGGGGCGGTGCTATGTATGGTCACATCCGATGTTCACTTACGATTGCAAACGTCCATTGGTCGCGGCCCACACCTATCAGGGCGACGAGCGCTAGGCCGTAGAGTACGGCTCGGTCGAGATGATATCTATTCGTCGTGACCGAAGGAATCAGATGACATGAAAATCGAGGGCCCCACCACATAAAAATGTAAAAATGGTTCCTACTCCCACTAGTTGGGAAATTGTGTCCATGGAAATTTACCATGGTTTGTCTACATGGAAAAATTACTATGCTTTGGCTATGCAAAGCTCCGACAAGCTCAAAACGACGTTTTATGCGGAAAATATGGCAAGTGTGGACCACACGGGGAGGTGAGGGGGTGGCACTATGTATGGTCACGTCCGATGTTCACTTACGATTGTAAACGTCCATTGGTCGCGGCCCACACCTATCAGGGTGACGAGCGCTAGGCCGTAGTGTACGGCTCGGTCGAGCTGATATCTATTCGTCGTGACCGAAGGAAATAGATGTCAGGAAAATCGAGGGCCCCACCACATAAAAATGTAAAAATGGTTCCTACTCCCACTAGTTGGGAAATTGCGTCCATGGAAATTTACCATGGTTTGTCTACATGGAAAATTACTATAGTTTGGCTATGCAAAGCTCCGACAAGCTCAAAACGACATTTTATGCAGAAAATATGGCAAGTGTGGACCACACGGGGAGGTGAGGGGGCGGCGCTATGTATGGTCACATCTGATGTTCACCTACGATTGCAAACATCCATTGGTCGTGGCCCACACCTATCACGGCGATGAGTGCTAGGCCGTAGAGTACGGCTCGGTCGAGCTGATATCTATTCGTCGTGACAGAAGGAATCAGATGACAAGAAAATCGAGGGCCCCACCATATAAAAATGTAAAATTGGTTCCTACTCCCACTAGTTGGGAAATTGCGTCCATGGAAATTTACCATGGTTTGTCTACATGGAAAAATTACTATGGTTTGGCTATGCAAAAGTACCTATACCTCAAAATGACGTTTTATGCAGAAAATATGGCAAGTGTGCACCACACGAGGAGGTGAGGGGGCGCCGCTATGTATGGTCACATCCATTGTTCACTTACAATTCCAAACATCCATTGGTCGCGGCCCACACCTGTCAGGGCGACGAGTGCTAGGCTGCAGAGTACGGCTCGGTCGAGGTTATATCGTTCGTCGTGACCGAAGCAATCAGATGACAGGAAAATCACGGGCCCCACCACATAAAAATTTAAAAATGGTTCCTACTCCCACTAGTTGGGAAATTGCATCCATGGAAATTTACCATGGTTTGTCTACATGGAAAAATTACTTTGGTTTGGCTATGCAAAGCTCCGACAAGCTCAAAACGACGTTTTATGCGAAAAATATGGCAAGTGTGGACCACACTGGGAGAAGAGGGGGCGCCGCTATGTATGGTCACGTCCGATGTTCACTTATGATTGCAAACGTCCATTGGTCGCAGCCCACACCTATCAGGGCGACGAGCGCTAGGCCGTAGAGTGCGGCTCGGTCGAGCTGATATCTATTCGTCGTCACCGAAGGAATCAGATGTCAGGAAAATCGAGGGCCCCGCCACATAAAAATGTAAAAATGGTTCCTACTCCCACTAGTTGGGAAATTGCATCAATGGAAATTTACCATGGTTTGTCTACGTGGAAAAATTACTATGGTTTGGCTATGCAAAGCTCTGACAAGCTCAAAACGACGTTTTATGCGAAAAATATGGCAAGTGTGGACCACGCGGGGAGGTGCGGGGGCGGTGCTATGTATGGTCACATCCGATGTTCACTTACGATTGCAAACGTCCATTGGTCGCGGCCCACACCTATCAGGGCGACGAGCGCTAGGCCGTAGAGTACGGCTCGGTCGGCGATATCTATTCGTCGTGACCAAAGGAATCGATGACGGGAAAATCGAGGGCCCCACCACATAAAAATGTAAAAATGGTTCCTACTCCCACTAGTTGGGAAATTGCGTCCATGGAAATTTACCATGGTTTGTCTACATGGAAAAATTACTATGGTTTGGCTATGCAAAGCTCCGACAAGCTCAAAACGACATTTTATGCGGAAAATATGGCAAGTGTGGACCACACGGGGAGGTGAGGGGGCGGCGCTATGTATGGTCATGTCTGATGTTCACTTACGATTGCAAACATCCATTGGTCATAGCGTACACCTATCAGGGCGACGAGCGCTAGGCCGTAGAGTATGGCTCGGTCGAGGTGATATCTGTTCGTGGTGACCGAAGGAATCTGATGACAGGAAAATCACGGGCCCCACCACATAAAAATGTAAGAATGGTTCCTACTCCCACTAGTTGGGAAATTGCATCCATGGAAATTTACCATGGTTTGTCTACATGGAAAAATTACTATGGTTTGGCTATGCAAAGCTCCGACAAGCTCAAAACGACGTTTTATGCGGAAAATATGGCAAGTGTGGACCACACGGGGAGGTGAGGGGGCGGCGCTATGTATGGTCATGTCCAATGTTCACTTACGATTGCAAACGTCCATTGGTCGCAGCCCACACCTATCAGGGCGACGAGCGCTAGGCCGTAGAGTACGGCTCGGTCGAGCTGATATCTGTTCGTCGTGACCGAAGGAATCAGATGACAGGAAAATCGAGGGCCCCACCACATGAAATTGTAAAATTGGTTCCTACTCCCACTAGTTGGGAAATTGCATCAATGGAAATTTACCATGGTTTGTCTACATGGAAAAATTACTATGGTTTGGCTATGCAATGCTCCGACAAGCACAAAATGACGTTTTATGCGGAAAATAAGGCAAGTGTGGACCACGCGGAGAGGTGCGGGGGCGGCGCTATGTATGGTCACGTCCGATGTCCAATTACAATTGCAAATGTCCATTGGTCGCGGCCCACACCTATCAGGGCGACGAGCGCTAGGCCGTAGAGTGCGGCTCGGTCGAGCTGATATCTATTCGTCGTGACCGAAGGAATCAGATGACAAGAAAATCGAGGGCCCCACCACATAAAAATGTAAAAATGGTTCCTACTCCCACTAGTTGGGAAATTGCGTCCATGGAAATTTACCATGGTTTGTCTACATGGAAAAATTACTATGGTTTGGCTATGCAAAGCTCCGACAAGCTCAAAACGACGTTTTATGCGGAAAATATGGCAAGTGTGGACCAAGCGGGGAGGTGAGGGGGCGGCACTATGTATGGTCATGTTCGATGTTCACTTAGGATTGCAAATGTCCATTGGTCGTGGCCCACACCTATCAGGGCGACGAGCGCTAGGCCGTAGAGTACGGCTCGGTCGAGCTGATATCTATTCGTCGTGACTGAAGGAATCAGATGTCAGGAAAATCGAGGGGCCCACCACATAAAAATGTAAAAATGGTTCCTACACCCACTAGTTGGGAAATTACGTCCATGGAAATTTACCATGGTTTGTCTACATGGAAAAATTACTATGGTTTGGCTATGCAAAGCTCCGACAAGCTCAAAATGACGTTTTGTGCGGAAAATATGGCAAGTGTGGACCACGCGGAGAGGTGCGGGGGCGGCGCTATGTATGGTCACGTCCGATGTCCAATTACAATTGCAAATGTCCATTGGTCGCGGCCCACACCTATCAGGGCGACGAGCGCTAGGCCGTAGAGTACGGCTCGGTCGAGCTGATATCTATTCGTCGTGACCGAAGGAATCAGATGACAAGAAAATCGAGGGCCCCACCACATAAAAATGTAAAAATGGTTCCTACTCCCACTAGTTGGGAAATTGCGTCCATGGAAAGTTACCATGGTTTGTCTACATGAAAAAATTACTATGGTTTGGCTATGCAAAAGTACCTATAAGCTCAAAATGACGTTTTATGTGGAAAATATGGCAAGTGTGGACCACACGGGGGAGGTGAGGGCGCCGCTATGTACGGTCATGTCCGATGTTCACTTACGATTGCAAACATCCATTGGTCGCAGCCCAGACCCGTCAGGGCGACGAGCGTTAGGCCGTAGAGTACGGCTCGGTCAAGCTAATATCTGTTCGTCGTGACCGAAGGAATCAGATGATAGGAAAATCAAGGGCCCCACCACATAAAAATGTAAAAATTGTTCCTACTCCAACTAGTTGGGAAATTGTGTCCATGGAAATTTACCATGGTTTCTCTACATGAAAAAATTACTATGGTTTGGCTATGCAAAGCTCCGACAAGCTCAAAACGACGTTTTATGCGGAAAATATGGCAAGCGTGGACCACATTGGGGAGGTGAGGAGGCGTCGCTATGTATGGTCATGTCTGATGTTCACTTATGATTGCAAACATCCATTGGTCGCGGCCCACACCTGTCAGGGTGACGATTGCTAGGCTGCAGAGTATGGCTCTGTCGAGATGATATCTGTTCGTGGTGACCGAAGGAATCAGATGATAGGAAAATCACAGGCCCCACCACATAAAAATGTAAAAATGGTTCCTACACCCACTAGTTGTGAAATTGCGTCCATGGAAATTTACCATGGTTTGTCTACATGGAAAAATTACTATGGTTTGGCTATGCAAAAGTACCTATAAGCTCAAAATGACGTTTTATGTGGAAAATGTGGCAAGTGTGGACCACACGGGGAGGTGAGGGGCGCCGCTATGTACGGTCATGTCCGATGTTCACTTACGATTGCAAACATCCATTGGTCGCAGCCCAGACCCGTCAGGGCGACGAGCGTTAGGCCGTAGAGTACGGCTCGGTCAAGCTAATATCTGTTCGTCGTGACCGAAGGAATCAGATGATAGGAAAATCAAGGGCCCCACCACATAAAAATGTAAAAATTGTTCCTACTCCCACTAGTTGGGAAATTGTGTCCATGGAAATTTACCATGGTTTGTCTACATGAAAAAATTACTATGGTTTGGCTATGCAAAGCTCCGACAAGCTCAAAACGACGTTTTATGCGGAAAATATGGCA
Source organism: Themeda triandra (assembly GCA_018135685.1). NCBI lineage: Eukaryota > Viridiplantae > Streptophyta > Magnoliopsida > Poales > Poaceae > Themeda > Themeda triandra. The sequence goes on from JAENPR010000841.1 coordinate 164,511, forward strand.
AGTGTGGACCACACTGAAGGGTTATGAGGGTGCTACGCTAGCCAGAAAACAAAACTTTTTCTACCTCATCGCCCAGGATCTACTACTAGTTACAGGTTACGGGATTACCACTAGATGCGCAGATGCAGCGGAAGACGCATGCAATTGACGAGGTACGAGGACGGTTGAAAATGAGAGGAGAGGAGAGCGAAAAGGCGGCCGGGCCACGCCCGCCGCCGCCGCCGCGGCCGCCGCCGACGAGGGCCCTACCACCGGTGTCGCCCATCAGGGGACACGGGACACCACCTAGGAGGAAGAGCGCGCCACGAGGAGACGTGGCAGCTCCTACTCGCGCGAAGGTGCCCTCTGGAGTACGGGTCCAGGTGCCCAGAGACGGAGAGGTTGGTACGGGAGGCAGGAGGGCACGTGGTGCGAAGCCAGTGGTGCGGGGATCTGGAGGAGAAGACGACAAACCAGGGGCAGTTGAGGAATTTTACAGGGATCTCTGGTTCTTCCCGGGATCGAGATCCTCAGCAGCCGCCGCTCCAAACCCTAGGGTTTGAGATGAGAGGAACTTGAGGAAACTTTTCTGGATCCGCCGTGATCTGTGGGAGGAGAGAAAATTTGGAGAGGAAGATTGCTACCCAGCTGCGGAGGGAGAGAGGGTGAGAAGGAAACCAATCAAGCTCAACTTCGCCGACGACATCTGGGGGAGTGGCCTCCGGGAATCCTTTGCAAGCAAAGTCAAGTCGACAATGGCGAATCGAGGAAGAGGAGGTGGTGGGCGTGGTCCAAGCCGGCCGAGGGGCCCGGAGGAGGACTGGGATCCGTGGGCGGGAGTTGGCGGATGGCAGCCGTACTACCCACCGCCGCCGGCCGGTCATCCTCCGATGTTTCCACCTCAACAAGGTCCGTATGGCTACTATCCCCCACCACTGCCGCAGCAGCACCACCCGATCTACCCGCAGCCGCCGCCGTTCCATCAACAGGGTCAGCAATTTTCTCCCAGGCAGCCGCGTCCAAAGGGGTGCTCAGCCGGGTTTCAAGGGCAAGCAACCTCAGAATCAGGCCCAAGCTCCACCTGTAGGGCGAAAAGAGCCAGGGCCACAGCCTCTGTCTCAGCTGTAGCAGAAGGCTGGGGAGGGAAGCTCACAGTCAATGGTGACTGCTGCTGGTGATCAAGGGGTGAAAGCTGACAATGTAGCAAGTGAAAAAGCAGGACACATTGTATGCTACAATTGTGGTGACCAAGGCCACTTCAGTGCTAGTTGCCCGAAGGAGAAAGTCTGCTTCATATGCTTCAGGAAAGACCATTTGGCTGAGAAGTGTCATAGGTGGAAGGAGCCAATTAGGTCTGCTGAGTTCCTGGGAAGTTCTTGCAGAGGGCTAGGATTCTTTCATGTGGATGTTGTGGAGAGGTCAAACAGGTTCAAGTTGTGGAAAGGATTTGAAAATTGCTGCATCTTCACCATAGAGTCAGGCAATTTGGATCAGGAAGGGATAATGACTCATCTGAGAAAGGTTTTTGATCAGAATTGGGTCTGGCAGCTCAAGCAGATTGAGGAGAAGAGGTTCTTGGTCAGGTTCCCACCTAACAAGAAGGTGGAGAGCTTCATCTTTGATGATGGAAAATATTTTTATCTCAACAATGGGACAGTCATGGCATCCCTGAAGATCTGGAATGGGAATATAATTCCTATTGGGAAGTTACAGGAGGTGTGGGTTCAGGTTCATGGAATCCCTCCTAAGTTCTGTGACTGGGAAACCTTGGTCCAAGTGGGATCTGCTCTGGGAAAGCTGGTGGAGGTTGATTGGCAATCTATGTTTGGGAGTTCTTTTGCTATGGTCAGAATCAAAGTCAAGTGTAGAAGCCCAGCTAAGATCCCTGAGAAGAGGATAATGGAGTTTGGTGATGAGATGTTCCTGCTGACCTTTAAGACTGAAGTCATAAAGCAAGTGGGGGATGAGGGGAAAGATGAAGGAGGGGATGATGAAGATGGTGATGACTTTGAATTGGATGATGAGGATCTGCTAGATGATGGTGGAGGGGGTGAGGATAATGAAGGCAACAACCAAGAGCAAGGAGATGCTGATGGGGGTGCTAAAGAGGATGGGGCTGGATCTCAGCCAAAAAACCAGGAGAAATTCTCAACTCCAAAAGGGAATAGGACTGTGAGAAGTTTGTCTCAAATGTTTGATGAGGATGGAACCATATCATATAGCCATGAATATGAGAAGTCTGTGTGCCTCAATCTGCTCAATGCTATGGAAGTGGATGGTCAAAATGTTTTAATGGAAGGAGTGGAAAAAGATAGCTCTGATGAAGAAGTTGATGAAGGTACTGTTCTGCCAGAGGAATGGGTATATGCTTATACAAGACTGGGTGGAAACAAAGCAATATCTGATCAGGGAGATGATGTTGGAGAATCTTCTACACAAGTGCAAGAGGAGGAGGACAAAGAAAAGGAGGGAGAAGGAGTGGAACTGAACAGCAAGAAGAGGAAGTGGAGGCTAAAGTGGAGAAGGTAGTCAAGAAAAGAGGCCAGAAGTGGGGGCCCATGATCCCAGAAAGAAAAAGCAAGAGACAACCTCAGGGGAGGGGGACTGTGTTAGAGATGGCTCAGGAGAGAAAGAAAAAGAACAACCTGGAAGTTACTGAAGGTAACATTTCTAGGACTTCTCTTAGTAATAAGTGTTTGATTGATATTGCCAATACTGTGGGTATTGCTCTTAATACCAATAGTGATTGTAGTAGAATGTTACTAGTGGTATGTTACAAGTTGAGGAAAGTAGGAGGAAAACTTTTAGTGAAATTTGTAGAGCTAATGTTAGCAGTAAGATAGTTGTAGATAAAGGAGAGCAGCCTCCTTTGAGTGAATTAGAGGGTAAGAGTTCTGGTAAAGTAGATAATAATGGAATGTTGATGCAGACTGTGGTGTCTGAAGAAATTTCTAGTGGTAATGTAGATGTAGCCCCAGCAGTAGATAAGATGGTTACTTCTAAGGTTAGTGGGGAGGATGCAGTACCTCCAAAAAGAATGGTAGAAAAAGTTGCAAATCAGGGGGAAGGAACCTGGTCTGTAGCAAAAGATAGAAGAGGTAGGAAAAAAGGAAAAGCAAAATGATAAGTCTTTTTTGGAACATTAGAGGTCTGAACAAATTAGGTAGAGGCCCTGCTGTAGCTAGTAGAATTAGAAGTTCTAAGGCAGACATAGTAGGCATTATAGAAACTAAGAAAACTTCCTTTACTGCACACAACCTTAGGGCTTTAACTTGTGGAGTACCTTTTACTTGGTTTGAGTTACCTGCTAGAGGTTCTGCTGGGGGAATCTTAGTAGGCTGCAATAAGGATAAGTTTAATGTAGTTTTGGGTGAATCCTTTGAATATTTGATTAGTGTAATCATAACTGATTGTAGAACTAATTTCTGCTGGAAATTAGTTGTAGTCTATGGGTCTCCCTATGAGAATGGAAAGGCTGATTTTATTGAGGAGTTGGATAAGGTTATGTTAAGTTGGAATGGTCCAACTATGATAGCAGGGGATTTTAATTTGGTTAGATTTGTGCATGATAAAAATAATTCTGTTATTGATCATAGGTGGGCTAATGCCTTTAATTGTTGGATTGATAAGTGGGCTCTGCTGGAGCTAAACCCTGGTAATATACATTATACTTGGACTAATAGGCAGGATAGTCCAATTATGTCCAAGATTGATAGGATTTTTTTAAATACAGAGTGGGAACAAGCCTTCCCATTAGCTAGAGTAGTAGGGATGGATAGATATCCTAGTGATCATAATGCACTAATAGTAGATTCTGGTGAAAGCTGTGCTAGAGCAAGGAGAATTTTTAGATTTGAAAAGTGGTGGACTCATAAGGAGAGCTTTAATAAGATAGTAGAGAAGGTGTGGGGTTTGCCTTGCAATAATTCAAATAGCATAGAGGTTTGGCAGTTTAGGATTAGAACCTTGAGGAGGTTTACTAGAGGATGGGCTGCCAATGAAGTTGCAGCTATGAATAAACAGAAGAATGAACTGGCCTTAGAATATAATGATCTTGAGAGAGAGATGGAGAATAGAGAGTTATCTAGCAGTGAATTAGAAAGATTCAAGACAGTGTCTAAGGAATTGGACAAAATTTGGGCCCTAGAAGAGATTAAAGCCAGACAGAGGTCTAGAGATAGGAATATATTAGAGGGAGATAGGAATACTGCATATTTTCATGCAGTAGCTAACCAGAGGAGTAGGAAGAAAAGAATAGAAGCACTAGAAGATCCCAATGGCCAGGTGGTTTCTGACCAAAAAGGGATGATAGATATTGCTGTTAACTTTTATAAGAATTTGTTTGCTAAAGAAGATAGGCCAAACATTAGCCTAGCTCCAGAGTTTTGGGGTCCGGGTGATCTAGTTTCTAGAGAAGAGAATGAGTTATTGATAGCTCCCTTCACTGAAGAGGAGATTAAGTCAGTAGTTTTTAGCTGCTACACAGATGGGGCACCAGGTCCTGATGGGATCTCTTTCATTTTTTACCAGAAATATTGGGATGTGATCAAGGGAGATCTTCTAAACATGTTCAATGATTTCCATCAGGGGAAACTGGACCTGTATAGGCTAAGCTTTGCCATGGTGACCTTGATCCCTAAGGAGGAAGGAGCTAGAAATATGAAAAAATTTAGACCTATTAGCCTGATTAATTGTAGCTTTAAGATCATTTCTAAAGCTCTAACTCTTAGATTAGGAAGAGTCATTAATAGACTAGTGTCTCCAAATCAGAGTGCCTTCATACAAGGTAGGTATATATCAGAGAGTGTGGTGGTAGCCCATGAGCTAGTCCATGATGTCCATAAAAAGAAAGAGCCAGGTTGCATTATCAAGTTAGATTATGAAAAAGCTTATGACCGAGTTAATTGGGATTTTTTGTTTGAGATTCTTAAGTCTAGAGGTTTTGATACAAAATGGATTGAATGGATTAGCCATGTAGTTAAGTAGGGCTCTGTGGGAGTCATGGTGAATGGGGAGGAAAGTAAGTTTTTCAAAACAGGAAAAGGGCTTAGGCAAGGTGATCCTCTGTCACCTTTGCTATTTAATTTAGTGGTAGATATTTTAACTAGAATGTTGATGAAAGGGGCTGAGGCAGGACTGATTAGGGGGCTGGGTACTAGCTTTACAGAAGATGGAATAGTGTCACTGCAGTATGCAGATGACACAATTCTATTCTCTGATAATGACATTGATCATCTCAGAAACCTGAAGGGGATTCTGATGTGGTTTGAGCAGATCTCAGGGATGAGAGTGAACTTTCATAAGAGTGAAATAGTGCCTATGAACCTGCAGGATGAGGAAGCTCAGACTATTTCTCAGTTGTTTACTTGTCCCCTAGGTGCTTTCCCAATTAAGTACTTAGGTGTGCCCTTACACTTTGAGAAACTGAAAAAGAGAAGATATTCAACCCCTGGTAGATAAGATGCTAGGTAGAATTGCAGGGTGGAGGGATAAATTGCTTTCTCATGCTGGGAGGGTGACACTGATAAGAGCCTGTTTGACTAGTATACCTATATACTTATTATCCTTTATTAGATTTCCCAAGTGGGCTATGTGGAGGTATAAACTCCATATACCCTCACGGCCTAGTTTGGGCCGATACGCTATCACCAGGCCGGCCCATCAAGCTTCAAGACCGATCGGCTCAGGCTGGTCGGACAGCCTGAAATGGGCAAGAATATCGAAGACCGACAAGGAGGACAAGACCTAGCTGAGATAGGAAAGTTTAGACTTGTAAAGTATATAAACTTAGTACCAGATAGGCTAGTTCCGACTTGTAACCTTGCTCCCCGTGATATATAAGGAGAGCAAGGACCCCCGTGCCGAGGACGGAATCGGCATAACGCACGACTCATACATCCACATCATAATCGAAACAGAGAGAGCGGGACGTAGGGTATTACGCTTCATAGCGGCCCGAACCGGGTAAACCTTGTGTGATTGCTCCCCGTTTACGTCTTGCTCGCAATCTTGGTGCGCCTTCCGCCAATCCATTACCGGTCGGGGCATACCCCCGGGTCGGACTATCGCCGATATTTCGTCGACGAGTGGCGCGCCCAGTAGGGGGTGCGCACCAAGATTTCACGTCGATCAAGATGGTTTCCTTCCCGGCTTCCATGACTTTCGAAGCTGGCCTCACCTTCACCGTTGGGACGATGACCTGGACAACCGCTCCAGATACCTCATACATCGAGAATCCGCCCTCGACCTTAGTTCCACAAAACAATGAAGGTACAAATCCTTTGCCTCCTCGGCACGAGGCATCATCGTCGTCAAAACTCGAATTATCAGAACTCCAGCCTTTTCTTCTAGGCACCAATCAACCACCAGACGAGAATTGGGCCGATCTGTTCGAAGCAGCTCATGATCAACAGGATAGGCTCATGGAGTTTTTTGCTCAGTTTGGATCTATCCAGATTGAACCAAAGCAAGAATCATCTACTATCCTTCAAACCAAACGACAACAGAACGCCCAACAAAGATCATCGGACCGCAAAATCCTAGATCCAAGGGTTGCATCACCGTTCCCATACGGATTGCCAAACACCGCCGACCTATCTAGCCACCAACTTTTATCAGATTACCTCAAAAGCTACAACCGGATCCCTGATCCGCATCAAGATATGATCGGCTACGCTTTCGACGCACCAATAGGGCACATGGTCAACCATGTGCGCCTCGAAGAAATCACGGACGACCGGTCTCCAGAGAAAACACGCGACGTTACTCCAGACACACCCGGACTCAATGATTACTACAATATCTTAGAACTCTCGGGATCTGCCCATACGATGGTCTACTCCGACAATGAAGAAGAGGTGCAATCTGCGAACAACAGCACCAAGCATATCAACACTACCCCAAGTCTACAACTCACCGTGTTCCGACCAGAGGAACATGAGGAAATTCAGTCAGAGATCCATGACCCGGCCAAATCCACCCAAGAGTTACAGCAATTCCCATCTTTCCCTCCCAGCCTAGGGAACGCAGTATGTCATGTTAGTGACAATGAGGCTACCATCAATGGAGAAACCGACGAACAAAGGCAACAGCGAGAGGGTCGCAACGCAGCCCGGGAGCAACGGAGGCAAAACGAAGCTGCAATTCAGGCAGCTGCCGACCAAGATCGCATGGTCGGAAGACGCAGGGGTTTTCGGCGAAATCTTGCTGATGATTTCGACCTTGTAAACGAAAGACAAGTTCACACAACCCCAAGTGCTAATCTGGCAGTCGCCATTGACCGCCTCAAGACGGCCAACATCCCTCAGACTCCCCAAATTGAAGAAGCGATTGATTTTCTAGTAGCCGCTAAGGCTCAAGTAAATCATATGAGAGAACAAGCGCGCCCAGCCGCATCTCAAAGAAGCTACCGACCGCGTAGTTTCTTCAGCAATCAAATCCCAGACTCTAGAGAGGGAGGTGCTAACAATAACAACTACGAAGACGATGGAGAGAGTTGTGGGAATTTTCCTCACAACAGATTTCACCAGAGACACAATGATAGAAGACAGATCAACCACAGAGACAACAGAGATTATGGTCAACCTTTCAATCATCATCATGGCGAACAATATGATGACAACGACCTCCGAGCAGTCATCAACAACCGATACCGAGCCCGCATGGATGCCTCAGGACCAAAGCCGTATTCAGCTGCCCTACGCGAGGTAGTCTGGCCCAAAAGTTTCAAGATACCTGATATCAAAACTTATGATGGCAAGGTCGACCCAGAGCATTGGATCCTCTTATACGAGGTAGCCGTACGAGCAGCAGGAGGGGATGAACATGTCATGGCCAATTACCTTCCTATTGTACTCGACAGCGGGCCGAATAATTGGTTATTACGCCAACGAGAGGGGTCGATTCACAGTTGGCCCCAATTACGACACCTCTTCATCGAAAATTACAGAATCACGTGCCAGCAGCCTGGCACTAAATACGACCTAGCAAAGATCGTCGATTACCCAAATGAACCACTACGTCACTACATACGACGCTTCTCAGAAGTCTGGACAACAATTCCAGACATCTCAGCAGTCGAAGTCATGTCCCTTTTCGTACAGGGATTACGACAACCTGGAAATATTGATCTACGAAAAGAACTTCTGAGAAGACAACCCACTACAACAGATGAGATGTTCAGAATAGCCCGTGAATTCGCTCGCGTTGACGATGCCATGCAACAATTACCCGAAACCGGACTGGGATACAGAAATTTCAGAAGAAACGATGATAGAGAAAGAGACTCTCAACACAAAGATATGCGCAGGAACGACAGACGCGATAATAATCGCCGTAATGAACGACGACACGACAATCGCATACAAAATAACTACAGCAGAGACACAGACCAACGTGTCCATTCGATTCCACCAAGCAGAGAAAAGAAGCGTGACTTTGATCCAGAATATGAGAAAATCCTAGGTCAAGATTGTCCCAAACATCCAGGAAAAGGGCATACCATGGGCGAATGTCGAGGATTCACAGCAATCTTCAGCAGGGCAGCCGCCAAGAAACAAAGACTGATAAAACAAAGTAAGGAAAAACGACCCGAGCAGAAGGACAAAGTCGAAGAAGACGAAGACAGTGATAAAGACCCTCGGCATCAATTCAACGAGCCCACCAAACACTTGTCAGCCATGATCTTCGGCGGCAAAGTTGGCCTCGAAAACTCACGCGACAAAAAGTTGCTAAAAAGAAGGATCATGGCAATCGCTAAATCTGATGGATCAAATACAGACACTAGAGCTCCAGCCTGGTCGGAACAACCAGTAACCTTCAACAGAGCCGACATGTGGGCTAATATACCAGATGCTGGACGTTTTCCGTTAGTACTCGACCCAGTCGTTAATCATATACGTATGGAAAGAGTACTCATAGATGGCGGCAGTGCTTTAAACATTCTATTCCTACAAGCGTTTCGCGAGCTAGGTTTAAAGATCGAAGATCTCGAACCTTACGACTCACCATTCTGGGGGGTCATGCCAGGCAAACCTTCAATGCCATTAGGAAAAATAACTCTACCTGTTCAGTTCGGAACAAGACAGCACTTCAGAAAAGACTACATCAGCTTCATTGTAGCTGACTTCGAAGGTGTTTACCATGCCATACTCGGTCGACCAGGGATTGCAAAGTTCATGGCTGTCCCTCACTACGGATATCTAGTGTTAAAAATGCCAACATCAAAGGGCATTCTTTCTCTCAGAGGCAATGTGCTTATGGCTCACGACTGCGAAACAAACGCTTATGCAGCAGCCGAATCAGCAGACCTTAAAGCCCATATGGAACAAACATGCCTTGAAGCAAAACAGATACCTGAAGTTGACCTCCAGATCCCGGTCAAGCAGTCAAGAAGGTCAGCCAACAAAAGCAACGACACAAAGAAGATCGAGCTCATCCCCGGAGATAAGGAGAAAACCGCTCTTATAGGAGCCAATTTAGATAATAAATAGGAAGACGCGCTCGTCCAATTCCTACGGGACAACATAAGCATATTTGCTTGGAAACCAGCAGACATGCCCGGCGTCCCAAGGGAAAAGGTCGAGCACTTCCTTAATGTCTCAGAAACCGCCAAACCAATCAAACAGAGACTACGACGGTTTGCTCGCGACAGGAAGGAGGTGATTAGGGTAGAAGTGTTAAAATTATTAGCAAATTTGGTTTTATAAAAGAAGTGTACCATCCCGATTGGTTATCCAATCTAGTTCTTGTACAAAAGAAAAATGGCGAATGGAGAATGTGTGTCGATTATACCGATCTCAACAAACACTGCCCTAAAGACCCCTTCAAATTACCTCGCATCGACGAGGTAGTGGACTCAACCGCAGGTTGCGAGCTACTATCTTTTTTAGATTGCTATTCCGGGTATCACCAAATAGCCCTAGCAACCGACGATCAGATAAAAACATCATTCATCACACCTTTCGGTGCATATTGCTATACGACCATGTCGTTTGGCCTCAAAAATGCTGGCGCAACATATCAACGGGCCATTCAAGAATGCCTCCAAAAAGAAATTTCCGACCAGTAGGTCGAAGCATACGTGGATGACGTAGTCGTCAAAACAAAGGAGAGCGGATCCTTAGTTCAAAACCTGGAGCGAACCTTCGCTGCTTTAAACAAATTTCAGTGGAAATTAAACCCACAAAAATGCATATTCGGAGTACCATCTGGGATACTGCTCGGCAACGTAGTTAGCCAAGATGGCATCAAGCCAAATCCAGAAAAAGTTAACGCGGTTTTAAAAATGACGCAACCCAAAGGCGTAAAAGATATCCAGAAACTTACTGGATGTATGGCGGCTCTAAGCCGCTTCATATCTAGGCTTGGCGAAAAAGGCCTCCCCTTTTTCAAATTATTAAAAGCTAAGCAAAAATTTGAGTGGACAAGCGAGGCAGATAAAGCTTTCTCCGAACTCAAGATGTATTTAACGTCACCTCCGGTGCTAACAGCACCTAAAGATGACGAAGAATTATTGCTATACATTGCGGCTACCGATCGCGTGGTCAGCACAGTAATAGTCATCGAACGACAAGAAGAGGGACACATATGGTGTACAAAGACCAGTCTACTATATCAGCGAAGTACTAAACGACTCGAAACAGAGATACCCACACGTACAAAAACTTTTGTACGGGATCCTAATAACAAAATGAAAGTTGCTACACTACTTTGATACATATCCGATCACAATAGTAACAGAACATGCTGTTGGTGACATTCTACGCAATAAAGACGCCAGTGGTCGGATCATCAAATGGGCAATAGAACTTAGCCCATACACATTAAAATTTCAAAGCAGAACAACCATCAAATCCCAGGCTTTGGCCGATTTTCTAGTAGAATGGACGGACATGTCCCTACCTCCATTCCAAAATGAAGCCGAACGATGGGAAATGTTCTTCGATGGCTCCCTTAAAATAAAAGGAGCAGGAGCAGGCGTCGTGTTCAAAGCACCAAGCGGTGATACCCTAAGATACGTACTGCGTATCCATTTCAAAGCTTCAAATAATGCGGCCGAGTACGAAGCTGCACTTCATGGCCTTAAGATAGCCATCGAGTTAGGCATAAAAAGGCTCCTCGTCTTTGGAGACTCTAATTTAGTCGTCCAGCAAATCAACAAAGAATGGGACTGTACTAATGAGAAAATGGAAGCATACGTGGCAGAGATAAGGAAGTTGGAAAATAAGTTCTATGGTCTGGAATTCACCTATATACCAAGAGAAAAGAACAAACTTGCCGACCAATTATCTAAATTGGGATCTGATAGAGCGAAAATGCCACCTGACGTATTTGTTCAAGATCTACTATCACCTTCTGTCACACAGGAGGTAGCACAGGAGCCGCCACAAAAGGGGACAGATTCATCTGACGACAAAACCAAAACAGATGATATTCAGCAGAGTATATACGGCTCATCTCCGACCAAGCAAACAAGTATCATCGCGCAATCCGACCAAAGACCTTTCGGAATAAGTGCTCCAAAGAATAACAAGATCGTGCAAAAAATCTATAGATAACTCCAAAGTTATTTATCCAAAGAAAAGAAAGCGACAAGACCCCTCAACTGAAAAGGGATGTAACGAGCAAATACCATCAGTAGAACCGTTGGAACAAACAAAAGAAACAAAGCCAGACTGGAGAATTCCCTTTATTCGGTATCTCATTGATGAGGACACACCGACAGATAAAATAGAAAAACAGCGTCTCATAAGACGCAGTAAACATTGTCCTAGTCGATGGGCAACTTATGCACAAAAACGCAAGCGCTGAAGTCTTGCAAAAATGCATTTCTTTCGAAGAAGGAGCAGAACTACTACTACGTATTCATGAAGGAATGTGTGGAAATCATGCTGCATCAAAAACACTGGTCGGAAAGGTGTTCCGAGCAGGTTTTTACTGGCCAACCGCACTCGTCGATGCTAAGAAACTAGTTCAGCATTGTAAAGGATGCCAATTCTTTGCTAAACAAATTCATGTCCCTGCACATGAGCTTCAAACGATACCAGCAGCATGGCCCTTTTCATGCTGGGGACTAGACATGATAGGACCATTCAAAAAAGCTCCAGGTGGCTATCAATTTGTCTATGTACTTATAGACAAGTTTTCAAAATGGATAGAATATAAGCCCTTAGTCAAGGCAAATGCTCAAAAGGCTGTTGAGTTCCTAACTGACGTCGTACACCGTTTCGGCGTACCCAACACCATTATAACAGATTTAGGATCCACATTCACAGGCGGTGAATTTTGGGATTTTTGCGAAGACTTAGGAACAAAAGTAAAGTATGTATCAGTTGCTCATCCTAGAGCTAATGGTCAAGTCGAAAGGGCAAATGGGATGATCATAGACGCCTTACGGAAAAGGCTATATCGAGACAACGACACCCATCCAGGAAGATGGTATCACGAATTACCTGCTGTGATATGGGGACTCCGAACCCAACCAAGCAGAAATACCGGCGTCTCACCTTATTTCATGATATTTGTGTCAGCAGCGGTTTGCCGGATGAAGTAGCATTTGGCTCACCAAGAACAGAAAGTTATGACGAAGAGGCCACGAACGAAGTCGAAAAACTATCATCGATTCGGGAGAAGAGCGGAACTTGGAAACACTCCCAAGAACGGCTAAATATCTAGCGTCTCTACGGCGCTATTACAACAGGAACGTAAAAGAGAGACAGTTTGTGGTCGGAGACCTCGTCCTCAAGAGAATTCAGAAAACAGACGACCTCCACAAATTGTCATCTCATTGGGAAGGACCTTTCCTAATCAAAGCGGTGACAAGACCAACAACTTATAAACTGTGTACTCTAGACGATCCACCTAGAGATTTGCCAAACTCTTGGCACATAGAACATTTAATCAAATTCTATGCTTAGCATAAACGGGAATTGCAGTTGTTCCTAAACATGCAACAAAAAATACTACCACTTGTATCAAAGAGCACCAGATATTGTTACAAAACGGTGCAAAGCACCACAGAGTTTAACACCAGACCTTAATTTCAAGTTATTGTTCAGGCACAAGATCTATCTTGTCAGCAATAACACAGGCGGTGCCCCAACAAGCTTTTTGCAAGTCTCTAAGCTTTTCTGGAGAAGTATCTGCAGGCCTCCCAGACTCCAAGCGCTTGAAATCTGCCCGAGGAAAGTGAGATTGCGCAAGAGCTAGAACACTTGACGCAACAAAGCGACTCCCCTTCCCGACAAAGTCCTTGAGCAAACGCCACGAACGGCGGCATTGATCCACAACAAATTCGGGAACAAGAAGGGGATTTGTCGGCCTCACTTCACCTCGCGCAAGCACAGAAAACAGAGGCTGCAGTCCACCCGCCATGGATAAATAACGTTCTGTCAATTGTTGATTATCTTCCTTCAGAACGCCAAACTGCGCCATATGACGCTCATGCGTTTCTACACAAACACAATTTACAAGATACAATCAGAACAAAACTTCAAACACAGAACATAAAAAAGGAGAAAAACGCACCTCGTGCCTCCCTTTCCAAGCGCTCAATTTCTACATGAGCCTTATTGCCTGCCTCGTTCAGACGAGCAATTTCAGCAGCCATTGAAGCTTTGTCACTCTCCAATTCTGCAAAAAACTCAATCAGTTACTTGTAAATAACAAGTAATAAGAGCAAAGTAAGATGAACCTTTGTGCTTTTTCAGTAGGGAATCTTTCTCAAGTTCCCAAAGCTTTTCACGACCTTCATAGACTCGGATTTGCCGACCCAAATCCTCGTTTTACTTCCGCAGAAGACTGTTTTCACACATGGTCGGCTTGAACTGCTCTATGCAGAGGCGACGTTTTTCAGCAACATTTTCAATAGCCTGCAGAAAGGATCTTTTATAAATATTGCAGGACGGGCAAAACAGGAAAGTTATTAAAGACAAGTACTAACCTTTACACGAGCCCGCAAATCAGCAAACGCTTGCTCAAAGCCATCAGAAACGGCACTCCCGGCAAAGTCTTCAAAAATGTGCCATTCCCCACCTTCATCCTGACGGGCAATATAGCTACGGCTGCCAGGAATATGGGCACCAGAAGAAGTTCCCCCCTGACCTCTTCCATTATTTTAGGGCGATCTGAGGACGATGCACTGGGTCTAAAACTACCCAAATGCATATTCAGATATTGATCACCATCAGCAGAAGAAGCCAGAAAAGAATCTGGCATTAAACCTGGCAAAGATGGCTGAGGATCCCTAGAGGAGGCCACAACGTTGGCACCATCAGCAACCACCGCAGGCTCAGCAACAATACTTGCAAGAACGGTCCTTGGGTCCTCAACATCATCAGCAGCAGATGGTACAACTTCAGGAACAGATTCTTGGCCCACAACTACATTGGCAGAAGGAATTACAGTTTCAGGGACAGCTTCTTGGCTCACCAATGCAGTACCGGTTTCCATCAAGGGCTCCCTGCTCAAATCTTCAACAATAGGAGCCCTGGCAAGGAAAAATTTCACAATAATCAAAGAAAATTCAAAGCACAGTAAAAAACGTAAGCTACACAAGTTAGTACACTCACAGTTCAGATTGTTGAAAATGAATGTTGAACCAGTCTGGCATATCGGTCTCTGCGCCTCGAACAGAAGATCCAACATCAGCCTCAGTATCACGAGGCAGCAGAGCAGCAGAGGCATCCTGATCCTCTAAACCTGTAGCCAAATTATCAGGCTGACCATCATCAGCCAGGAGATCAGTCCTAATAACTGGCATAATGGGTTGATTCCCAGAATCAGCAGCCAATTGAAGAGGCGCACGGGGCGGAGTACTACTCCGACCTCCACTACGCTCAGTGCGCAAACGCTTACGCCGAGCAATTTCAGCAAGCGACAACTTATCGTCAGAATCAGAGTCTGACAACTCCACAACCTGTCGATAACGACGTTTTTGACCGCCAGAAGCACAGGGCTGAAGAGATAAAGAGCCGCCTGTCAGAACACCAGAATGTTTCTTTTTCTTTTCATACACAACCTTCCACTTCCCGGCAGCCTTAGATTGATCATCAACAGGCTCTGCGGTGTCATCATCAGCTTCCATCCTATCAATTCCCCGGTCAAATCCGGTGCGCTGGTATTGCAAAGCTTCTCCAGTAGGAAGATCATCAAGAGGGACGCGAGAGACATAAATATGACGACCCTATACATACAATCAAATTCAGCATCAAAACAACCAAACCAGGAAAGGACGGAAATAAGAGGATAAAAGATAAAGAAACATACTGGCGGAGGTGGTTGTCTCCAATCAAATGGCCTCCTCACAGGCTTAGGGATATGAGTATCATCCCCTCGTTTGAACATTTTCATGAGCCTCAAAGTGATATCATCAGCAGAAATTTGCTCTGGAGTCTCACGGGAAGGGTCGTCCTGCCCACGATACTCCCAAAGAAAGTTGAATCTCTCCTTCAAAGGTTGAATACGGCGAGAAATAAAAACGGCTGCCACCGTATAACCATTCAGGCCATTCAAATTCATCATTGACAGAATTTCATTCACTACAATCATCTCAGTAGCGTTTGGCTTGTCCGACCAGAAGTGATTGGGTTCAGGAATTTGAGTAATATCGCAAGGAACAGGCCTTCCCTGATCATTATCATTTACATAGAACCATTTCTTAAACTAATCTTTCACATTATCAGTGTGTGTAAATGATAACCAGCGTGACCGCATCCCGTCACGGAGCGAAAGGTAACATGCCCCAGCTACTGGACTGCCACCCAAATTCCCTCTCCTCTTCAACTCATAAAAATGTCTGAAGACATTGAAATTTGGGGGAATGGCAAGATACAATTCACAATACGCAACAAAAAGTGCGATTGTCATAATCGAATTTGGCTAGAGATTGCAGATGGATATCTTCCAAAGGAGGCAGAGCTCTACCAAAAAAGTATGGATCGGAATACCCAAACCCCTGATGAAATAATCTTCGAATATAACTATTTCACCATCATAGGGACGGGGGAACGCCTCACCTCGCGGCGGCACACGCCACACTCCAAAAGCTGCCGGCGGAATCATACCGCCATCCGCCAAAGCATTCAGAGATGCCGCAGTCGATTGAGTGGGAGACCACATGAGCTTCATTTGCTTCTCATACTCCTTCTGCTCCTTCTTCTCTTTCCTCTTTTCTGTTGCAGATTGACGCTTCTTCCCCATGATCTTCGGGCGGAGGGATGCGGTTGTTTCGAACTAACCCTAGAAACGGAGCACGAGAGCAGGAGGAACCGGTTGCAAAAAACGGCTGGCAAAATGAGAGCGAATAGTCCAAATGACGGCGGCACCGGAAGTTTTAACCACGCTAGGGTTTTTTACCCTCAATGGGCCGGAGTAACTGGGCCGTCCCCACCGGAAAAGGGCTTTTTCGGTTCGTTTCTTTTTCCCATTCAAAATTCATTTTTTCTGCAGACGCACGGCCTACCGCAGACAACCCGAAAGCCGGCCCGAAGCAAAGCTACCGATGGCCGTTTAAGTCCGCCTACCGGCTATAGTTTTAAGAACAGCCTCGCTAAAAGATCGGGTTCACAAAGCAAAGTCGTTTCCAACCCGCCGTAACGAAGTTACAAAGTATAGCATCACAGATTCAACCCACACAATCCGACAAAGTGAGCCGGGATTTTCGCCAATGATACCGGTTATTCTGGCACACAAATAGCAAAGCTATTTTTATGGGTTTAGATTCAAAACCATGGTCTCACGATACGTTGACCGAGTTAAGTAGCAAAGCTATCTTAACTTAATCATGACAAAGTCATGGCATGGTTCAAACCGACCAGCCCAAATGAAATTTGGCTCGCTCGGTCTCACTCAAAGAGTGGTCGAAACACATAAAGCACGATATAATGATCAGTTGTCTCTTTTTTAGACCCTGACATAACGTGTTCCACCTCATCTCAGGCTCGGGGACTACGTGGGCCCACGTCACCTGAGAGGTGACATTGGCTAGATCCTTCTTTTAGAGCTTGCTGCAACATACACTATCTTACAGCAACCTCGGGGACTACGTGGGCCCACGTCATTTGCATGACTTGGCCTGATCCTTTCTCTTCACAAATAGTTTAGTTTCAAAACTAAGCTAAGATAATGACAAATCGAGACAGATACCATGTGATGGCAGGCATCACATACTAACGAGGGCCCACGTCTCCAGATTTGGGACCCTTTCAAAATTCTTTTTTCTTTTCAGGAGCATCATAAATCTTTCGGTCAAAACCGACAACGTCAACCAAGTACAAGCAAAGAGTGGTCGGAAGCACTAGACGGTCCTCCAGCCCTGCTCGGACCACAGGTCGAACGTGTGTCCGACCACCCTTTCTCACTCAACCAAGCAAGACGGTGTTTTTCCCTCAAGATCCATGATGCTCGGGGACTAGCTGTGGAGGCATAAACTCCATATACCCTCACGGCCTAGTTTGGGCCGATACGCTATCACCAGGCCGACCCATCAAGCTTCAAGACCGATCGGCTCAGGCTGGTCGGATAGCCTGAAACGGGCAAGAATATCGAAGACCGACAAGGAGGACAAGACCTAGCTGAGATAGGAAAGTTTAGACTTGTAAAGTATATAAACTTAGTACCAGATAGGCTAGTTCCGACTTGTAACCTTGCTCCCCGTGATATATAAGGAGAGCAAGGACCCCCAGGCCAGAGGACGGAATCTGGCATAACGCACAGACTCATACATCCACATCATAATCGAAACAGAGAGCAGGACGTAGGGTATTACGCTTCATAGCGGCCCGAACCTGGGTAAACCTTGTGTGATTGCTCCCTGTTTACGTCTTGCTCGCAATCTTGGTGCGCCTTCCGCCAATCCATTACCGGTCAAGGCATACCCCTGGTCGGACTATCGCCGATATTTCGTCGACAGGCTATTAGGATTTTAAATTCCCATTTAGCTAACTGCCTTTGGAATGATAGTAATACTGAGCATAAGATACACTTAGCTAACTGGGATAGTGTTTCTATGCTCAAAGATTTTGGAGTGTTAGGCATCCCAAATCTGAGGGATTTGAATCTCTGCCTATTGGCATCCTGGATTAGAAGGTATGAGCTTGATAAGGATAAGCTGTGGAGGCAATATATTGACCACAAGTATGACACAGAAAAACCAAATATATTCTGTAGCTCTGTTGTAGGGTCTTCACAGTTTTTTAAAAGCATCATGTGGGCTGCTAAGGCTGCCAAAATGGGCTATAGATGGAAAATAGGTAATTGGAGGAAAATTAAGTTCTGGGAGGATAACTGGTTAGGGACTTCAAGTTTAGCTATTCAGTATCAGGATATCTATGTGTTAATTCATGAAAAATCTGGGACCATAGCTGATCTGTGGGATGGCTGTGACCTAAAATGTACTTTTAGGAGAGGAGTTGATCAAAGGCTGATGGACCTTTGGGAGGAGATAGTATAGTTAGCATCTACTATAGAGTTTGTTGATGAGGAGGATGTCTTAATTTGGCAATTCACTTCGAATGGCAAGTATTCTTCTCAATCTCTGTATAGGATAGTCAATTTTAGGGGCATCTCCCCTCCAGTGTTTGTGCCTGCAGTCTGGAAGGTGAAAATACCTCCTAGGGTGCATTTTTTCCTTTGGCTTTTGTCTAAAAACAAGGTGTTGACTAGAGATAATGTCAATATTAGGATCAAACTAGATGATTTATCTTGCTTATTCTGTTCAGAACATGAAAATGCTAGTCACTTATTCTTTGATTGTACAGTTGCTAAAGCTATGTGGGAAGCTTTGTCTGAAGTATTAGATAGAGAAGTTGGAAAGGATTTTCTGTCCATTGGACAAATGTGGCTTTGTAATAAGAAATTCCTAGTGTATAATGTGTTTTGTGCTGCTGCCCTATGGGGGCTTTGGAAACTAAGGTATTTGCTTTTAGGGAACACAATGGATGGGCGTGGAAAGTCTACTCTTCAGCATTGCAGCCATGCTGCACTCTTGGATGATTCTGTGCCCCCAGGACAGGAGACCGGAGTTTGCTGGGAGGTTGATGAAGCTCAGGGAGGTGGCCACAAGACCAAGCAGGATCTGTTGGCAGGAAAGAACCTCGACGAGTGGGATTTGATCATGTTCAAGAGAGCTTTGGATTGGGGGAAGGCCGAAGTTCCAGAGCAGATCAAGGCAAAGCTGGATGATGGTGTGGAGCAAAATGGCGAAGGCAAGAGGTGGTTCAGTCTGATGGGGCTGGGTGATGTTGAGGAGGAGTAGTGGTAGTTCCTGTGATGTAATAAGTTTGCTGTGATGAAAGTAGAGGTTGGCCTCATGTTTGGGGTGGTTAGTGAGAGTTTTTGGAGTTTTTGTTGAACTGGTGGATGAGTTTCCCACCTGCGAATGCTTTGGAATGCTGTTGTGTCCTTGCTAATGCAATGACAGGGGTATAAGCCCTTTTATTCTAAAAAAAATGCAGCGGAAGATGACTCGATGTAGTCAAACGCGTCACAGCAGTGCCGTGCAGTTGCGTGGTCGTCCAGCAACTCCTCCCACCACTTGCGGTTTGTGCGGTTCATCCTCGTGCTCCAGATGCAGCACTTCCGAGGTATCACACACGTACGAGGGAGAAGCGATGCGCCTCCGGACTGCTAGGTCCGCGAGGAGCGAAGGCGAGAGCATGGAGGGCGACGGCGGCTGCCAAAGGCATGGATTAGGTTTAGCCGCGCCCCTCCCCTCTACTTATATAGGCATCTCTCATGTGCTCCCGAGTTGGAGGCCCATTAGAAACCCTAAGCCTTGTCTAATTTGGGTCCAACCCGAATTAGGCTTCAAGCCCCTTAAGTATGCGACCCTATGGGTTCACGCACACATAGACATGGGCCGAATACTCCTATTCGCCCAATAGCTGACAGCGGCCTCTAGCAAGGCATGACAACTCCTATGTGCACGCAAATGATCATATCAGACGAACCACTACGACCACATACATGTTACTCCCTTGCCACATGATATTTGGTTCAACTCGTGGGTTAACACTTAACCCAAGCATGGCCATGCATTTGTTGATCCAATCACTTGAGTGATCCAGTGACATCACTCTCATTAGAGAGGGGCAAGTCCCATCTTGATTGTCTATGTCTCGCAGCATGCTTCTCGACAAACCCGAAGACATCCTTTATAACTACCCAGTAACGGAGTAGCGTTTGTCAGTCCTTAAGTAAGTCGATACACATCTCGAGTACATACAACAATCTTAGGTCGAAGGACATAACGTATATGATGTATATAGAGACAATCTCATGTCGGGTCAGTCCAGCCTACATGTCATACATGTGCCCACATTATTAGATCGACATCTCCATGTCCATGACTTGTGAAACATAGTCATCAACTAATAATGTGCTAGTCTAATATTCATGTGTGTCCTCACATGAACTCCGACCAGGGACAAATATAGAATAACCATACAAGTAAAAGAGTTCCACAAACAATTCACATAATTGCCAATCAATACAAGTTGTCTTTAATGGATATTCAATGGACATATTACATATCATGGATACATGCGGAATATCATCATCTCTATGATTACCTCTAGGGCATATTCCCAACACACACGTGGAGGTGAGGGGGCGCCGCTATGTATGGTCACGTCCGATGTTCACTTACGATTGCAAACGTCCATTGGTCGCGGCCCAGACCTGTCAGGGCGACGAGCGGTAGGCCGTAGAGTACGGCTCGGTCGAGCTGATATTAGTTCGTCATGACCGAAGGAATCAGATGATAGGAAAATTGAGGGCCCCACCACATAAAAATGTAAAAATGGTTTTTACTCCCACTAGTTGGGAAATTGCGTCCATGGAAATTTACCATGGTTTGTCTACATGAAAAATTACTATAGTTTGGCTATGCAAAGCTCCGACAAGCTCAAAACGACATTTTATGCGGAAAATATGGCAAGTGTGGACCACACGTGGAGGTGAGGGGGCGCCGCTATGTATGGTCACGTCCAATGTTCACTTATGATTGCAAACATCCATTGGTCATGGCCCACACCTATCAGGGCGACGAGCGCTAGGCCGTAGAGTACGGCTCGATCGAGCTGATATGTATTCGTCGTGGTCGAAGGAATCAGATGACAGGAAAATCAAGGTCCCCACCACATAAAAATGTAAAAATGGTTCCTACTCCCACTAGTTGGGAAATTGCGTCCATGGAAATTTACCATGGTTTGTCTACATGGAAAAATAACTATGGTTTGCCTATGCAAGGCTCCGACAAGCTCAAAATGACGTTTTATGCGAAAAATATGGCAAGTCTGGACCACATTGGGGAAATGAGGAGGCATCGCTATGTATGGTCACGTCCGATGTTCACTTACGATTGCAAACATCCATTGGTCGCGGCCCACACCTGTCAGGGTGACGATTGCTAGGCTGCAAGTATGGCTCGGTCGAGGTGATATCTGTTCGTGGTGACCGAAGGAATCAGATGACAGGAAAATCACGGGCCCCACCACATAAAAATGTAAAAATGGTTCCTACACCCACTAGTTGGGAAATTGCGTCCATGGAAATTTACCAAGGTTTGTCTACATGGAAAAATTACTATAGTTTGGCTATGCAAAAGTACCTATAAGCTCAAAATGACGTTTTATGTGGAAAATATGGCAAGTGTGGACCACACGGGCAGGTGAGGGGCGCTGTTATGTATGGTCACGTCCAATGTTCACATACGATTGCAAACGTCCATTGGTCACGGCCCAGACCTGTCAGGGCGACGAGCGTTACACCGTAGAGTACGGCTCGGTCAAGCTAATATTTGTTCGTCGTGACCGAAGGAATCAGATGATAGGAAAATCAAGGGCCCCACCACATAAAAATGTAAAAATTGTTCCTACTCCCACTAGTTGGGAAATTGTGTCCATGGAAATTTACCATGGTTTGTCTACATGAAAAAATTACTATGGTTTGGCTATGCAAAGCTCCGACAAGCTCAAAACGACGTTTTATGCGGAAAATATGGCAAGTGTGGACCACACGTGGAGGTGAGGGGACGCCGCTATGTATGGCCATGTCCGATGTTCACTTACAATTGCAAACGTCCATTGGCCGCGCCCAGACCTGTCAGGGCGATGAGCGTTAGGCTGTAGAGTACGGCTCGGTCGAGTTGATATCTGTTCGTCATGACCGAAGGAATCAGATGATAGGAAAATCGAGGGGCCCACCACATAAAAATATAAAAATGGTTCCTACTCCCACTAGTTGGAAAATTGCATCCATGGAAATTTACCATGGTTTGTCTACATGGAAAAATTACTATGGTTTGGCTATGCAAAGCTCCCACAAGCTCAAAACGACATTTTATGCGGAAAATATGGCAAGGTGGACCACACGGGGAGGTGAGGGGGCGCCGCTATGTATGGTCATGTCCGATGTTCACTTATGATTCCAAGCGTCCATTGGTCACGGCCCACACCTGTCAGGGCGACGAGCACCAGGCTGCAGAGTATGGCTCGGTCGAGGTGATATCTGTTCGTCGTGACCGAAGGAATCAGATGACAGAAAAATCACGGGCCCACCACACAAAAATGTAAAAATGGTTCCTACTCCCACTAGTTGGGAAATTGTGTCCATGGAAATTTACCATGGCTTGCCTACATGGAAAAATTACTATGGTTTGGCTATGCAAAGCTCCAACAAGCTCAAAATGACGTTTTATGCGGAAAATATGGCAAGTGTGGACCACACGGGGAGGTGAGGGGGCGCCGCTATGTATGGTCACGTCCGATGTTCACTTACGATTGCAAACGTCCATTGGTCACGGCCCACACCTATCAGGGCGACGAGCGCTAGGACGTAGAGTACGGCTCGGTCGAGCAGATATCTATTCGATGTAACCGAAGGAATCAGATGACAGGAAAATCGAGGGCCCCACCACATAAAAATGTAAAAATGGTTCCTACTCCCACTAGTTGGGAAATTGTGTCCATA
The DNA here is from genome assembly GCA_018135685.1 of Themeda triandra. NCBI lineage: Eukaryota > Viridiplantae > Streptophyta > Magnoliopsida > Poales > Poaceae > Themeda > Themeda triandra. Next base: position 187,461 of record JAENPR010000841.1, read on the forward strand.
TAAATTTACTATGGTTTGTATACATGGAAAAATTACTATGGTTTAGCTATGCAAAGCTCCGACAAGCTCAAAACGACGTTTTATGCGGAAAATGTGGCAAGTGTGGACCACACATGGAGGTGAGGGGGCGCCGCTATGTATGGTCACGTCCGATGTTCACTTACGACTGCAAATGTACATTGGTCGTGGCCCACACCTGTCCGAGCCACGAGCGCTAGGCTGCAGAGTATGGCTCGGTCGAGCTGATATCTATTCGTCGTCACCGAAGGAATCAGATGACAGGAAAATCGAGGGGCCCACCACATAAAAATGTAAAAATGTTTCCTACTCCCACTAGTTGGGAAATTGCATCCATGGAAATTTACCATGGTTTGTCTACATGGAAAAATTACTATGGTTTGGCTATGCAAAGCTCCGACAAGCTCAAAACAACGTTTTATGTGGAAAATATGGCATGTGTGGACCACACGGGGAGGTGAGGGGGCGCCGCTATGTATGGTCATGTCCGATGTTCACTTACGATTGCAAACGTCCATTGGTCGTGGCCCACACCTATCAGGGCAACGAGCGCTAGGCCGTAGAGTACGGCTCGGTCGAGCTGATATCTATTCGTTGTGACCGAATGAATCAGATGACAGGAAAATCGAGGGCCCCACCACATAAAAATGTAAAAATGGTTCCTACTCCCACTAGTTGGGAAATTGCGTCCATGAAAATTTACCATGGTTTGTCTACATGGAAAAATTACTATGGTTTGATTATGCAAAGCTCCGACAAGCTCAAAACGACGTTTTATGCGGAAAATATGGCAAGTGTGGACCACACGGGGAGGTGAGGGGGCGCCTGTTGGCGGTCCTTAACTCCGATTTTTACCTGCAAATTATAGATCATTTTGGGAGAAATAAATATTTTATTGCACATATATCTTTACTATTGACCTAGTTCTACTTGTACTTGGAGAAAATATTATTTTGCAGAATATACACCAAGTGCAGGAATTTCCAGAATAAGAAGGCGCTTTTCGGAAGGCGTAAAAGGACAAGGAGAACAAGGCAGCCCACCTCGGGGTCGAAGCGGGCCAAAACACCAGCCCAGGCCCACCGGCCAAAGGCGGTTAGGGAGCGGCGCCAACCAGGCGCGCGCCGCGCGCGCCCAGCCTGCATCCAGGTGGGCCCGGCCAAGGCGGTTCGCTGCCTTCCATCATAAGCATGACAGTTCCGCTGGTGTTTTTACCTCCCTGCCGCCGAACCGCCTTCAGGAGGCTATAAATGAAGAGCAGAGGCCCCCCATCAACACACACACCATTTGGAGCTCTCTCTACACCTCACACTTGTTCTCTAGTTGTTAGTAGTAGACATTTGGAGCTAGGCAAAGCTACTTGGAGAGCTTGTCTCCAGGAGGAAAAGCTACATCTTTGGCATAAATCTATGGAGCGTTCTTCCTTAGTCAAGTTCTCATTACATTTATATAGTCTTGCATATGAACTAGAGCATAGTCTAGTACACGATATATTCGATGATCAAGAACTAGGCCATAGTTCTTGTGAGGATTGTTCATCGTGTTCTACATTGTTCTTCATCGTTCATGTATTTTACTTGTTTAGATTAGATTGTAGAAGAGGAATAGCGGTTCGATATGCCTTCGGGTTTGCCTATGTCCTAGCTCGTCCATCCGTAGGGTGGGAGTCCTGGGGGATGTAGGTAGCTCCTTAGTATGCGGGCGTGGTGTCCGGATGCGAGGGAACCTTCGGATATGTCGACATGCCACGGTTGAGGTGGTAGGCGGCAGGTGGTGACAGCCCTGTCCATCCCTTGTAATCCCCCACATTCGCATGTTGAGTAGGAGTTCGTAAATGCTGCCATCGACTGGCAGACCAGTTGCCGCGGTCTCCCCATATTCCTAGTCTATAGTCGAGTCTTGACTTGTATAACATGTGGAATTAGTTGTTCTAGCATTGACTATATAGGACCTGCCTGCTCCGTGTAGATTATTCTTTATTCTTTATTTTACCTTTTTTCCTTTGAGATTGCTCTAAGTGTGTGTCCACTATCCAAACTACCGTATGCTTACCCCTGTATAGCACATTGGTCGATTTCTCCTCATGCTAGACATTATATTCATACCCATGCTAATTACTTAACTACCCATGCCTTCCTTTGGGAAATTATAAATAACGATACCCTGAATACTTCCGGGTGAAATGCTGCAATGATAGATCCGTGCGCTTGCGGATATTTATTCTAATAGGATGTGATCTATCTCTTGGCGACTCTTGCATAATTGCTAGAACCTGTTTCTAGTAATTGTGTCGAGGAATGCCAATATGCGTTTCTGGCGTTGTTATCAGAATTAGGCTCTAAGTCTGTTTTTGGTAATCACGCTAAGAAATTCCAACAAGCATTTCTGGCGCCATTGTCAGGGAAGGCATGGAAGTTAAGCATCTAGCAGCATGGATATGCATATAATATAAAATGAGAAACGACAATGTCTATACTGGCTAACTTTTATGTTTTCTCCTATTGTGGATGAAAACAGGATAGTGCATGTCTGGTTTCTCCCTGCCAGAAAACTTCGTTTCAAATCCGGAGGCACTCCTAAGGAGGAACAGGGCTCATACCTCTTCCTCTTCTGCTACTCCGCTGACAGCCGAACCAGTCACCGTCGCACCTACCGCACCACACTCCATGGCCAAGTCCCTGCGCGAGTTCTTTGTCCCCAATGTTGCCAACGTGCCCACTGGGCCCGCTGTCAACTTGGGAGACAAGAACTTCGAGCTTCGGACTGGGCTCATTACCATGGTGTAGGCAAGTTCATTCTGTGGATTGCCTAGTGAGGACGCCAATGCCCATCTTCAGCAATTCTTGGAGATCTGCGACACCATCGTCATCAAGGATGTCGCACCTGATGCAATCAGGCTCAGGCTCTTCCCTTTCTCCCTTGTGGGAAAGGCGAAGACCTGGTTCAACAAGGACAAGGCTGCTGTTGACACATAGAGCAAGTGCTCCTCCGTGTTCCTCGCTAAATTCTTCCCCATGGGCAAAACCAATGCCCTACGGGGGAGAATCGCCAACTTCCAGCAGAATTCGCTGAAACCCATCCTGAGGCATGGGAGAGGCTCCAAGAGTACATCCAGGAATGCCCTCACCATGGGATGGAAACTTGGCTGGTGCTCCAGAACTTCTACAACGGGTTAACACCCATGTCGAAGGGGCACCTGGACGCCGCCACTAGCGGCACCTTTCTATCATTGATAGTTGATAGTGCTACGACACTAATCAACAAAATGGTGGAAAACCAAGCTTGGGGGGAGGACCGTGCCCCCATTAAAGGACAAAAAGGTATGCATACCGTGAAGGAGGCGGATATGCTTGCCGCAAAAATAGACCTACTCCTAAAGAAGATTGACGGTGGTGTCATCAATGATGCATCCGGCACCGTCAACGCCATGGACGCTCGCATGACGTGCGAGGTCTGTGGTGAGGCTGGACACTCGGGGAATGACTGCCCCGAGACCCGTGAAGAGGCCGCCTACCTCAACAATGGGTTTCGCCAGCAACAAGGTGGAGGAAATGGTTGGAACAACCAGTCCCGTCCTCCATTCCAAGGTAATTCAAATTACGTCTCCGGGTTTAATTCGAATCAACCTTCATTGAAGATCTGGTTTACGGCCAAGCCAAGATCAACGAAAATCTCACCAAAAAGATGATGCAAAATGATAAGATCTTGGAGAATATGAATAACAAGATAGAGGGTCTATCATCCGCTGTCAAGAATCAGCTGAGCTTCAACAAGATGATAGAGACCCAGCTCGCCCAGATTGCCGCAGCGATCCCAACAAAAGCTGACACGAGCAGGATCCCAGGGCAACCCGAGGTCCCGCCTGAGTCAGTGAACATGATCGCAACAGGGTTTGGTCACCCCTGTTAAACCAAGCAAGCTTAGGGGAGGAATAAGAGCACCGACAAAGCAGGTCGGTAAGTATTTTCTTGCTACTCGAAAAAAAGAGAGAGGGAGAGTAGAGGAAAAATATATATATATATATGAGAAATATGCCCCAGGAAGAAAAGAAAACAAAAAAAAGAGAGTAGAACTTCTTCTCTGAAAAAAAGAAGAAGTTTTATTTTGAAAAAAATATATATATTTTTTCAAAACCGCCGGGGCAGAAGCACCAAGGGCTAGCCGTTGGCGCCCAATGGCCAAAGGGGGACAGCAGTGGGGCCCGCCTACGGTATCCGTGCGCTTGCGGATTTCTCTGTGTGCGTTAACAAATACCAACAACAAGAAAGGTAATAAATCCAATTTTCAAGTCTTCTTGCTTTTTGATATGAGATTGTTGAGAGATGGCAAGGCTGATAATGATCAACATGGGTTGGTGAGGAGTGAACCCACAGTTCATTCATTTTGCAGTGATCGAGTACATATACAAGATGCCAGTGAATACTGGCCGATCAATGCTAACAAGCTCCTATATGCGCGGATCAGGCATGGACATGTACGGCAGCATTACATGGGAGAGATTACAGGCGGTGGAGCTGATTCTATGCTAGCTAACAGACTCCTGAAGAATCGGTCGCTGACACCCCCCCGACTCCCTGAAGAATCGGTCGCCGACACCCCACCCCCCACCCCACCCCAACTCAGTGAACAATGGCGTCGGTAGCCCTTTCATCATTGTGTCTGCAAATTGGTACCATGTTGGAATGTGCAGCACCTTGAATTGGCCGAGAGCCACCTTCTCACGTACAAAGTGTTTGTCAAGCTCAACATGTTTGTTCCGTCGATGATGAACCGGATTCTTCGAGAGGTATACGATGGAAACATTGTTGCAGTAGATTACCGTGGCGTTGTCGACGACCACGTGGAGTTCTCAGAGAAGATTGCGTAGCCAGCAGCATTCGGCGGCGGCATTGGCCACGGCTCTGTATTCTGCCTACGCACTCGATCGCAAGACCGTGGTTTGGCGTTTGGATGACCACGACGCAAGCGAGTCGCCGAGAAAGACGCAGTAGCCGGACGTCGACCGCCGAATGTCCGGGCACACCCCCCCCCCCCCCCTCCTCTCCCAGTCGCTTCAGTATAGTTGAGGGAGTAGCCGAGATGGTGATGCCGGTGTCGATGGTGCCGCGTAGGTACCGAAGAATTTGCTTGACGAGGTTCCAATGCACATCGCGAGGGGCGTGCATGTGCAGACACGCCTGGTTCACGCCATAGGCAATGTCCATGCGCGTGAGCGTGAGGTATTGGAGAGCGCCGGTGATGCTGCGATAGAACGTGCCGTCGGTTGCAGCTTCACCGTCCTTGGCGGAGAGCTTTGGCTTGGCCCCGACTGGTGTGCTGGCTGGCTTGCAATTCGCCATGCCCGCACGTTCCAGGATATCTTCAGTGTACTGCGCCTGGTTCCTGCGATTGGGCAGCCATCTCCTTCGCATGGGCTTCACCGCGTCCGGCTCCGACAGTTCGTTGTTCATCTACAAGAACGGCGAACACGCGGCGTACCTCCTCGTGTACGTTGACGACATCATCCTCACCGCGTCGTCACCCACACTCCTGCGCCACGTCGGTTAATTTGAGTCAGCCTTGTGGGGTAGGGTGAGATGCAGGCTCCTTACTCTCTTAAAAGAGATATACGAGAGAGAAAAAAGTATAAAAATAATCAAAAGATGATTTGTAAATAATGAGAGATTCTTGATGTAAAATTGTCTTGGAACTTTTAGGAGCAAAATATTCAAAATGATTAAAGAAAGTAGATAAATATGTTCTGTATTCTTTTCTCTTCAGCGCCCTTGAAAAACTTACTGATTTACTAATTGTTTTTTTTAAGTATCGGAGATGTTTCAAAGGTTGTCTGGCAGGAGGAATTGGAATAATTTGGTGATCAAGCAGCAATGGATGGAAGAGTGAGGGAAATAAAGAAACTCGGTGTCAGATGTTGCGTGTTTTGGGGGCTAGGCCAGGAATCGAGATTCCAATCGTGCAACGCTAACCTAACCATGGTGCTAGGGAAACCGTCAAGGGAAGGGAATGGAAGCCAAAAAAGCATACCTTGAAGAAGAAAGTATATATCGGATCGATCGGGAGCTGAGCTTTTGCACAGTTGCACTTAATAATAATAGTATAATAATCACAGTATACAAGTTCTGTATATATTTCGGCACAAGGAACACCAGGCACCGCAACTAACATGTCAAGAGCATATATCCCCTTCCATCACCAATCGGGCATTCATCAGCCATTACCATTGTCATTGCCATTTCCATTACGCCTGCTACAATACACCGATCCATATGCCTCGATCGATCTTTCTGTAGTAATAAGTAGTACTCCGATCCAGTAACTGGAGTACGAAATCGGTAGTGAACGATGATACATCAGCGACGGCCGGCCGGCACAAGGAGTTAGCTAGCTAGCGAGTACCTGCTGCTGGTTAATCAATAAGTTGGTTAGCATGCACCAAGGGCACGGCACTCCTGCTCCTACTTCCTCCGCGCCGAGCAGCCGCGCGCGCCGCATCGCCCGCCGCACCCGAGATGGCTGCGCCGCAGCCCTCGCCAACACCCTCTGCTCCCTCCTCCTGGGCCTCCTCCTCATCGCCGCCGTCGTCGTCTTCGTTATCTGGCTCGGCCTGCGTCCGCACCGCCCGCGCTTCAACATCGCCTCCTTCTCCGTGGCCGGCGGCCTCGACCCGGACTCTAGCCCGGCCGGCGCCAGCCTCGCCTTCAACGTCACCGACCGCAACCCCAACCGCCACATTGGCATCTACTACGACGCCATGCACGCATCCGTCCACTTCTACGACGCCCTCGTCGCCTCCGGCCCGGCCTTCGCCGCCGGTTGGTACCAACCCAACAGGACCACCACCTCAATCACAGGACTCCTCGACGTCCTCGGCCCCGCCACCACCGACGCCTCTTGGCCCTCCTTCTCTGCGGCGGTCCGGGCCGGCCGCGTGCCGCTGCGCGTGCAGCTCACCACGGCCATCCGCTTCAGGGTTGCCAACGCCTTCCACTCGGGCCGCCAGAGGATGCATGTCAGCTGCAACCTGCTCGTCGGCGGCGACGGCGAGCTGCTGCCGGACTCCGTCGGAGCCCCCTGTGACAGATATATCTGATACATACATACATACGTATACATGTATCTGATCTCACTTCCTTCCTTTTATGTAAATTTTTTTAACCGCTCCGCTGTCTCTGGCTCCTATGATTCATTAATTACGTGTGATCTATGGAAAAAAAAAGTGGCCTGTCATTTGCCGACGACACAAAGCTTTTTATCGGTTAAGAATTTTACTTGAAAAAACAACCATATATTGCTACGGGCGAAGATCATATACTGATTCCAGTAGCTACGGCTGCATTTCATGCATAGCTTTGCCCGATTGTACTGTAGTGAGATGAAGCCGCAGCCACAAGAATAACAGCCGAGCCCGTATGCATCCCTAAATTTAAAACATCATTCAATCAAAACTTTTAAAAAAACATGCATTCCACTCGTTGACCACCATGGCTAATTAAACATCTGCATCCATAATCATCGTAAAACAATAGCATCAACTTTAACATATCTAAACAGTTCAATGCTAACATAAAAGAACACATGATAAAAGAACATGACAAATTGTGTTACCTAATCTCTTCTCTGTAAAAAAAGAATGAAACAAATCTACGTAGCTATAAAAATTGTCAGACTACAAATAGCTTTCAATAATACAAAAAAAAAAACACTTTGAAAATGAGAGAGCCCACTACAATACTTGAGAGCATAGGGCATGTCCTAGCAAACATTCAACTAGCTGGGACCGACGCCACAACATCAAACATACTTTGTACATGAAATGGGAAAAGGAAAATTAAGGGGAAAACTAAGTTTCTCATTTTTTATGCGATGGGAGACATTAGAACCTTCTTGTAATAAATACCAGGACAAGAGCATAGAAGGAAATGTTGACAACCAAAAATGACCATTTTTGTAAGGTTGTTAAAAGTGGAAACGGACTTCACCATTGCATTCCTCTCGTCGAGACGATCGAAAAAACATATATGGAACGCATAATTTGGGGTTCGGATGCAAGAGTTATGCTCCCGGAAAGACTGCGTGAAGTACCAGAAGTACCTCCGGTACTACCGGTCTGTGAGATAGGTACTACCGGTGGCTGCTGCTTCGCGCGCAAAAAAGAACTACGGGTACTACCGGTCCGAGGTGGACTTTGGAGCACTTTTGCGCAGAAGTACTACCGGTCTTCCACAGTACTACCCTTAGGTACCGGTACTACCAGTAATGCTCTCGTTCCGAATCTAACATTCAAATCTTCAACTGATCTTTTCTCAAATCGATTTTGGGTCGATTTTGGACGCGGAAAACTTGAAGATTATGCCTTAGAGATATTTTTTACTGGGATAAGACCACCCCCTCTGTAAATACAAGAGAATCATGGTCGATTGATCCCATCCAATCAATCGAACAAAAATCTAATCTATCTCCTTTCACCCTAATTTCTCATCTCTACCCTCTACCTTGCTATCTGACGTCTCTATCCACGAGATTCATCGGCACCCTAGGCGGCCTTGCCGGTCCTAGGAGATCCTCCACGTGCTCCTCCCCGACAGATCTTTCCGGGAGTAGTTCGGGAGCTTTTCTAGCCAAGAACGAGCTCCACATCGGCCTATCGCACTCTAGATCAGTTTGGTTGATTACATTGAGTTCTTACTGCATTGCATATTGTGAAGACAACCTCTAGGGCATCCAAAGCCCACCCGTGTGTTGGCTCGGATCCGTTTCGGCATAAACAGGAAACTACAAGCGACCAGAACATATGTTTGAGAAAATCGAGTGTCGTCCTAAGTAGCAACATCCATACATGCCAATTGGTCATCTAATTCACAATAACATCAGAGTGTGGTGGGAACCCAATATTTGTTCTTCAATGCCAACCCACACAATAGGACAATGACAAACATAATAGCTAGAATGGTGGGAATAACCCAATATTTGTTCTCCAATGTCAACCCACACAATAGGAAAATGATGATCATAATAGCCACATCTCTAGTTGTGAAAGTACAGTACAAAGATCGATGGTTAGGAATAATTTTTCATTCACTGAATGTTTTTTTAGCAAGAACAGTGGGGCAAAACCCCCCGGAAACAGGAATATATTAAACAACTAGAACATGAGTTTTACAGACGAGGAGAGGCTAACCAGAGGTTAGACAAAGGGAGGAAGGGAGGGGACAAAACTGGAAACTACTGGAGAACTAAAGAAGCAAAACACACTACTACAGATTTCTACATCACTACCCACCTCATCACTGCCGAAAATGGAAAACCGGCAGTGATGAGTCTTCACTGCCGGTGCCAAGCTCGACAGAGCCTGACTTGTGTCAGGCAGCGACGGCACCGGCAGTGATTACTCACATTACAGCCAGTTTGTGTCTAGCATTGGCAGTGATAGGGAAGGCATCTATCACCGCCAGCTCTAGCCAGGCCCCGGCTGTGGTGATAACCATCGCCACCGGCGTCTGGCAAGAGCCGGCAGTGGCCGCCTGACAGCACAGGATGGTTGCAACCTTCCTCTTTTTTTCTTATCCCGGGTTGCTTTCTTCCTCACCGAGTACAATAGAATAAAAAATAAATAAAAATGAAAATTTATAAGACCAACATAATTAAAAAATTTTGTAGAATTCTTGCATTACATATGAATAGAGTGACTTTTTCTATTTATTCCTTTTAAATATTCTTCCTAATTTTTCATAGTGTGTGGAAGAAGCATAGAGGTGGGACGCAAACAGATTTCACTGTTGTTGAAATGACCAAGATCTCATACCTCAAATAGTCGTATGCCAACAATGAGTGTGGCTTCTATGTCATGTGGGTGATGTACCGCTATATTGGACAGCCTACAAAGTAGCCAGATGAATTTCTGAGTATAATCCCCCTTTTCATTTACTTCTTTTAATGCAAAAATATATATACTGTACTGATTTCATTTTTACCTCTTTTTCAACAACGCACCAAATTTAATCACCAAAGGCTGCTAGAATATGAGATACTGACACTTCAGTGTGAGCTGGCACAGTTCATCTTAGCGGATGTGCTTTCAAAAGATGGCTTATATTCAATTGCACAAGCAATCAAGTTCAAGGATTATTATACAAAAGAGGACATCGCCCATCTGTTGTAATTTGTAGTTTTCTTATTTCACTGCTGTCGAACAAACATGTAAGTGTAACGAATGTACTGTGAATGTTGTGGATGGAAAGCAAGTAGCATAATATAATATAATAATTTATATAATTATAATTATATATTAATTATTAATAACTCGTTATATAATTATGGTTACAATAATATTATTATTAATAAATATTATTGTAAATATATAATTATTATAAATACAAACAAAAATAATATAAAAAATGGAAAAAAAGGATCACCGACAACTCCTGCCCTAAGCTGACAGTGTTGGCTCAGACCACACTGTCGGCTTAGGCTCGAGCCGGCAGTGTTGTCAACGACAACACGGCCGGCTTGCTCCACGAGCCGGCAATGTTCTCTCTGACAACACTGTCGGCTCCGGTCTAGAGCTGGTATAGTATTATCTATGACAACACTGTCGTTTGTTGGAATGAGCCGGCAGTGTTGTTCTCGTACAACACTGTCGACGTCCGCTACGAAGCGGCAGTGTTGTACGCTCATCACCGTCAGGGCGAAAAAACCGGTTGTGATGCACGCCCCCCCCACATCACTTTCGGTTGCTCACTGCCGGTTCACTTTCCGGCAGTGATGAGGGTTGCGAACCGGCTGTGATGTAGAAATCTGTAATAGTGACAAGAAGACAAAAATTACAAGGCCTCGAGCTATTGAAGGATGGAGGGGTGCAGACTTTGCTTGATTCTGGTCAGTTGCTTTGAAAGAAGCCTTCCAAGAGGCAAATCATGGGGCTTTGTTGTTGAAGATAAGATTGTTTCTCATTCCAAATACACTAGGCACCCACCAAGAAGATCTCCATGTGAAGAAAGGTTGTCCAACATCCTACTTGGCAACTTAGAGTGGCATTTCTACTTATAATTACAACATATGAATTATCTAGATTTAATGTTAATATAACTAGGCATAGCTATGACTTAGATGATTAGGGAAGTCCGACAAGTACTGGCGTCTGCTAACATTCTGGCTGGCATTTTAGACTCCTACACCATATCTGAACATTGGGGATTACAAGGGACACATAGGCCTTCACATCATGTCGCCTACCACCTCAACCGTGGACTATGAAGTGCATCTGCTTATTCCTCTATAGCCTAGCACCATTCTAATGTATACAGAAACAATCGACATCCCCAGGACTTTAACCCTACGTGTAAGGTCTAAATGGCTAGAGGGGGTGTGAATAGCCTAATAAAAATTCTTGCAAAGCTCACTAAACAATTTGTTAGACAACAAGGTGGGGAATGCAAAGCTAAAACTTCGACTACTCTATGCAAGCCTTTCCTAACAAGTCTAGCAACTAGGCTACTCAATAAGCACACAACCAACAAGTTGTGATAGCGCTACACAAGTAAGGCTCACGGCTAACCACAAAGCAATTCTACTTTACAATTAGAAGGCCAAGATAGCGCTACACAATTAAGGCTCTCGGTGAACCACAAGGCAATTCTAGGAAAGTAAGTACACGGGAGGGGCTAGGAAGGTTATACCGCCGTGTAGAGATGAAGATGGACAATCACCTTGAAGAATACCAATAACCTACAATCAATCACAAGAGGAGACTGTTGACGGTCGTTAAGTATCAATTTTATACCGTCAACGCAGCAAGAGAAAGGACTAATATGAGTTCACTTGTTAGATATAGGGGTTACACTGACAGAATTCCACGAGTTTTGGTGATTGTCTATTTTCGCGGGGGTTATCGAAAGAGAACCAAAGGAGGCCCACATGTCATGATTACATAGAGATAAAGACCGAACGGGTAAAATTGTATAATCTAGAAGACTCCGAGTAAGGCGACCCCGAAGGCCGGGCCCCACAGCGGGGGTGGGCGGTCGGCCGACCAGGGGGAGTCGGCCGACTCCCCATCTCCACCAATCGGGTGGAGTCTCGTGGATCCCGCCTCCACCGCCTTTGAGGATGAATAATTATCGTCCATTTAGGTCGGTTTGATCCGAGGGCCGTGGTTCATCCTAGGGGGCTATATATTCGAGCCCCCGGCCCCCGGGTGAAACACTAATTCATTCAAGAGTTCATTCTCTCATCGAATTCGAGAGAAGCCGAGCCACCATCTCAATTAGAGCTCCATAGTTTAGTAGCATAGCTACATAGGAATAGATCTAGAGGGAATCAAGCCTAGCTTGGAGTCCGGATCTGTCGGAGTTCTTGGTAATTCCCCTCTACATTCTTGTAATATTCATTATTGTTCGTGATACTATGAGTAGTACTTTATTCTATTCTATTATATCAGACTTGACTTTGCTCTATTTGATTATGTTCTCAATTATATTGTTCTTAGTTTACTTTGATTATATGTTTAGCATAGTTGGACTAGAATTATGTTTATGCATAGGATCGTATAGCGCTTGCTCATTAGGCCAATGGGTGAGTGATAGATATTGTGTGGGCATGGTGCCTATACCGTATTTATCTGCGATTGCACCCTATATTCCGGATCGTGAGGTAGATCGCGGGAGTGACAGTCCTGTTGAGTCCTTTGTAGCCCTTCTCTCGAGTATAGGTCTAGCGAACAACCCTATTACATTGAAGTCATTGCTATGTCTCTTGTCTTCTCGGTAATATCACTATGCATAGGTGTAACCTTTTCCCGCCATGATTGCTAGATGTTCTTGCACTAATCATTGTATGCTTTGACTTTATAGTTAGAATAACATAGGATTATACCCTAGATCGTCCTAGTCCATGCTAGTGTTATAAGCTTAGAGTGCTAAGTTGAGATGACTTATTACTATTATTTTATGTGGCTAATTGCTCTCATTTATCTTATGTCAATTATCATTCATTTCTATATTTTATGTGACACTTACCCCGTATGAGATGATCGATACGAGACAAGGTTAAGCTCTCCATTATCGCATGTGCATTGCTCATCACTCATTATCCAAGTGCATTCCCTTCCCGGTGGTAAAAATATAAATAACGATACCTGGATTACTCCGGTTAAAATGCTACGATGATATATTACGTGCGCTATGCGGAACCTTCTTTATTTCAGTTGCACTTAATAGACATCAACAAGCATTTTTGGCGCCGTTGCCGGGGAAGGTTGAAAGCCAATGGATAATGAGCAGCATTGCACTACATAATGAGATTGAGCGCTGTCACCATTCTCTACTCATACAGCCTTACCCTTGTTTTTCGTCTATTTTATATCTTATGCAGGGTAATGTATGAAAAAGACTACTCTTCCTGATAACTATATTGACGATCCAGAAGCTTTATTCAGGAAAGCCAGAAGCAAGTTGAAGAAGACCACTCAATCATCATCATCAACTCAACTTGGAAGTTTGTCAGAAGCAGAAAGTCGACCTTTCATTCGAGACTTGACACCAGCGTTTGAAGCCATGGCGAACAAGTCACTCCGCGAGTTCTCAGCTCCAACTACGGACAACATTCGTGACTTGGACCACCGCGGACATCGAAGGAGCTTTTGAGCTCAAGCCTGCGCCGATCAACATGGTGCAAGCAAGCCGGTTACGTGGGAAGGCCCATGAAGATGCTAGTGCTCATCTCCAACATTTCCGGAGATTTGTAGCACATTCACTATCAAGGATGTCCCCGAGAGATGCTATACTACTTCGCCTCTTCCCATTCTCACTCTTGGGGAGAGCGAAGCAGTGGTTCTACGCCAATAAGGAGAAGAATACTACGTGGGCACTATGTTCCACCAATTTCTTGGCGAAGTTCTTCCCCATGGGCAAGACGAATGCTCTTCGTGGGAAAATATCAAGCTTTCAGCAACACCATGATGAGACTGTCCCAGAAGCATGGGAGCGCTTTCAAGACTACATCCTCGAGTGTCCTCGTCATGGCATGGAGAATTGGCTGCTTATGCAGACATTCTACCATGGGCTTAGCAACAGCACACGTGAGACGATGGATGCTGCTGCTGGAGGTGCATTCTTATCACTCACTATTCCTCAAGCCACAGCTCTTGTGGAGAAGATGGCATCCAACCAAGGTTGGAGTGAAGAAAGAACTCGAGACCCGCAAGAGAGGTGGAGGAATGCACCGGCTAAAGGAGGTAGACATGCTGTCCGCCAAAATGGATCTGCTAATGAAGAGGCTCGATGAGAGAGCCACGAGAGAAGAAAGAAGTCATGCATATACATGATGCTCGCATGACATGTGAAGAGTGTGGAGAGCGGGCACACAGGTGCTAAGCGCCCGTAGCCTGAAGGAGGACGTGAACTACCTCAATAACAACAACAACAATTACTACCGTCCTCGCAGAATCAAGGTTGGAATCAACGCAGAGGCCTAACTACTCGGGCAGTTATTCGTGCAACTATCAAGGTAACGGCTCCTCCTACAACAATTACAACCGGCCGCCTTTGAGAGAGTTAGTGCTAAACCAAGGCAAGATGATGGACAACTGTCCAAGAAGCCGACATCAAATGACAAGGTCCTAGAGACACTCGGCAACAGAATGGATGGCTTTTCCAATGCCATCAAGAGCCGGCTCGGCTTCAACAAGATACTTGAGTCCTGTGTACAACGGCTTGTTAACCTTGCTCCCTCCACCGGTCAAGGTAAACTAGCGGGACAACCCGAAGAGCTCGAGACTGCAAATCTTGTTGATATATTCAATGTAGAAGACAGCCGAAGTGATCCATCGAAGGGGTCATGGATTGACTCAACTCTGCCAATCAAGAAAGGCGATCCAGGGAGACCAGTCATTCCGATCTCCATTGGAAGCACCAATATCAATGAAGCAATCTGTGACTTCGGTGCAAGCATCAACATCATGCCAAGAGTGATATATGAGAAGCTATTCAGATGCCCCTTAGCATACACAACCATGTACTTACAGCTTGCAGACCAGTCACTCCGTGTTCCTTTGGGAATACTTGAAGATATATGTGTACGAGTGGGCAACTCGTATGTTCCAGCAGACTTCGTGGTAGTGGATACAGGCAGTGATGAAAGGTCCCCTGTCATTTTGGGACGGCCATTCTTGAACACCGCTAGAGCCATCATGTATGCCAACACTGCCAAAATCATCTTCAATATCAAGGGCAAGAGAGAAACCTTCTTCTTCAAGAGAGTGTCTTTGCGGTTCCCAAAGACACCCTCATCAACAGAATAGTGAGAAGAAGAAGAATCCAGCTAAGAAGAGCAAGAACAAGAATAAGAAAACCAAGAAGACGAAGACAGTGAGGATGGTCACTGCAGTCCACAGGGAACATGACCACTTCCTCAGGTCCCCACGTCGATCAAGAAGGATGACCCGGGTGTCCCAACCATTCAATGCTCCATCAACGAAGCTCTTTCAATAAAGCATGCGTGACACCGGATCTCGCGTCAACATTATGGCCAAGGTAACCTATGAGTATCTATATGGCACTATGCCTTTGGAGCCTACCTATGCACGGTGCGGATGGCGGATCGGACATTCCGCTTCGTCGAAGGAGAAGTGAAGGATGTCCTCATCCAGATAGATGATCACTATGTCCCTACAGACTTCCTAGTCGTCGATATGGGAGATGACTACGATCCCCCATTCATCCTAGGAAGACCATTTCTGAACACCACCAGAGCTATCATCTATCTTGGGACAGGAGAGATCCACTTCCAATTCCCAACTGAGAAAGTACGCCGCTACTTCAACAATAATTATATAATCACTGAGGAGCCCAAGAAGAACAGAACAAGGAGAAGGCAGCGTACCCGTCACCAGAACAAGAAGAACATCACTACAGATGGATGGGCTGACTATGAGGGAGAAGTGACAAGATATGAAGATCGGTACCCAGAAGAGAAGAACATTGTAGAAGAACCCGAAGAGGTGCTACCAGAAGAAAACCAAGTGCCCCAAGAAGCTTCCTCCTCAAGGTCATCCTCTCCAACAAAGAAGGTGTGGAAGGTAAAAGCAAAATCAGAATCGATTTCTACACAAGAGGCGACATCATCCGAGGCGCCAGCCAATGCGCCCCTTGGAAAATGAGCGAACATGACAAGTCCTGTTCGGAGGACTTAAAACCACCGAACGCCGCGCCAAGAGGTAACTTGGTATTTATCAGCAATTACTTTCAGCATTGCATTTTTACCTTAGCATATCTATTTCCCTACTTGCATCTTAGTTGCATCTTTACTCTTTTATTTCGCATTAGAAAAGAAAATAAAGTTGTTTTGCATTTGCATCCAGAAAATCATTAAGCCCCATGTGGATAATCATTCACTGTGGTGGCGCAAAAAAAATAATAATTTCTCAGCATATTTATCTTTCCCTGTCTGCATTCCTTAAATAATAAAAAGATAAAAATATTTCTTATGATCCTGTTAGAATAAGTTTTTAAGTTAGGAAAGTTCTAGACAACCAAGGCCTAGAGGTTTTCATCACTAACGCTTAATCAAGTTCCACAAGCTTTGTTGTCTATTTGAGCTTCACAGAACATCAAGGATCAAGAAGGAGCTAACAGGCAGAAGGACATCCAGTCCCCTGTCGGAGTGCTGCCCGCAACAATTGAACGCTGTCTCCAACAGCAACTATCTACGACACTCCTGGAGGACCAGAATGTCTTAAGTGCCTGTCAGCAACATCAGCAGACTATGTCAACATCCAGCTTGGGGGAGAGCATCCCACGTGTACCAAGCTAAGTGTTTCCAACTTATCTGTTTATGCCTTGTTAGAATGTGCTTTGTTAAAACAACTAAAAAAGATGCATAACCATAGAAACCCAGAAAGATTTCCTTATTTATCTTTTGGAGAGCTCTTGCAATCTGTCTTAAAAGTTATCCCCTAGAATAAACTCTATATGGAGATGATGAATAGTTGCTCTGCCGTAATTCCTTTCAAGTACCTAGTTTTCAACCTTGCACTCTCCCGAGTTTTGGACACAAGTTGTTTAGATTTGAGATTTGCTCGAACCCGAAACTTGTGGGTAGCAAACACTTGATCTAAGTCTAGGTGGTTGACGGGTATGATATGGGAAGGTTTTGAGCTTTGTCCATCTTGTTCCTAGAGATACTAGAGTTCGGAGAATTTATCTTTGAAAATATTAAATTCCTGCATGATGAGTTCCTTTATGATGAGAGTTCAAATTCCTACCACAGCCATATATTCATGCTTACTAGATTAGGAAAACCCATCTGTTTATATAGATCATATTGTAGGTTTGAGTGTAGACTTTATGGGCATTGAGTGTGGTTATGCTGTGGACCCATAAGGAATTAGTCACGCAGATAAAGTCAATACTATGTGCTCTCCATCCATTGATCTATGCTACTTCTGTCCTCAGAAGCATGCACCCATTTTATAAATGTAACATTCATTATGTGCTACTTCTGTTCCTAGAAGTACCACCCACATATAGATCTCTATCCACCACATACTGTGCTGTCTCTACCCTGGAGATACGCACTTATGCTGCTCCTACACTGGGAGTACGCATTCATCCATTCATCCATCCACATATACATACGTCATTCATTTCACTTCATCCAGAAAGGTTCTACTCCTATTCTGGGAGTGAACATCTAGACACAATCATCGCTGTTCTATTTGCCTACATAAAAGCTCCAGTCATTATCATTTCAAGTTATACACTCCCCGTTGCTAAAGTTTCGTTTCCAGAGGATTGGTTGCTTTAAAAAAAAAAAAAAGAAGAGAGAAAAAAAAAGAGAAAGAAAGAGTAGCCAAGTCCTTCCATTCAAGAAGTTTCAAGGTTTCCAAATAAAGGGAGTCATGTTATCCCTAAAGGAGCAAGTGTAGAAGTAGATGTTCACCAGTTGAGTACCCCTCATAATCATTTTCTGATTACCATCATACTATCACCATCCTATCATCATCTTATCATCCATTCCATTTCCTCATTCACATGCACATATGACTTTATTATTATTTTAGTTCCTATTGGATCCATATCTTAACTGTGCAATATATGCAAGTGAGTTTGAGTGTCTCCCCACCTATGAGCTCAACATAAGCCTATTAGAAAGTAGGGTGAGAGAGAGAAGGCACTTTTCACTATGCCTTAGTTCCACAAATACCACATATTTTGAGAGAAGAGAGAAGGCATACACTACTCATGCCTTAGAGAGGATCCAGAAATACCACAAATGAGAGACCTGAAAGGTTCATACAAGGAACTCTGAGTTTTATTTCAAAACTTTGCAAAAAACTCCGGGATAATAGTTGATCAAAGAGCGAGAAACATGGCGCTTGACTTGACTGTTCTATCTTTCAACTACTCAAGACCCAAGTGACAGTTACAAGCCCCATGGTGAAAGGTAATATGAGTGAGTTTTGAGTCAGAATAGTTCACTCTAATACGGAGGAGAGTTCTTGTTTGAGCGCATGTGTACTTGTGAGGAGTGAAAGTATTGTAGCAACTCCTGATCCATCACTGAATCTATCTTTGCTCAGGGACGAGCAAAAGGTAAGCTTGGGGGAGTTTGTTGACGGTCGTTAAGTATCAATTTTATACCGTCAACACAGCAAGAGAAAGGACTAATATGAGTTCACTTGTTAGATATAGGGGTTACACGATTTAATTCCACGAGTTTTGGTGATTATCTATTTTCGCGGGGGTTATCGAAAGAGAACCAAAGGAGGCCCACATGTCATGATTACATAGAGATAAAGACCGAACGGGTAAAATTGTATAATCTAGAAGACTCCGAAGGCGACCCCGAAGGCCGGGCCCCACCACGGGGGTGGGCGGTCGGCCGACCGGGGAGTCGGCCGACTCCCCATCTCCACCAATCGGGTGGAGTCTCGTGGATCCCGCCTCCACCGCCTTTGAGGATGAATAATTATCGTCCATTTAGGTCGGTTTGATCCGAGGGCTGTGGTTCATCCTAGGGGGCTATATATTCGAGCCCCGGCCCCCCGGGGTGAAACACTAATTCATTCAAGAGTTCATTCTCTCATCGAATTCGAGAAGCGAGCCACCATCTCAATTAGAGCTCCATAGTTTAGTAGCATAGCTACATAGGAATAGATCTAGAGGGAATCAAGCCTAGCTTGGAGTCCGGATCTGTCGGAGTTCTTGGTAATTCCCCTCTACATTCTTGTAATATTCATTATTGTTCGTGATACTATGAGTAGTACTTTATTCTATTCTATTATATCGAGACTTGACTTTGCTCTATTTGATTATGTTCTCAATTATATTGTTCTTAGTTTACTTTGATTATATGTTTAGCATAGTTGGACTAGAATTATGTTTATGCATAGGATCGTATAGCGCTTGCTCATTAGGCCAATGGGTGAGTGATAGATATTGTGTGGGCATGGTGCCTATACCGTATTTATCTCGCGATTGCACCCTATATTCCGGATCGTGAGGTAGATCGCGGGAGTGACGAGTCTGTTGAGTCCTTTGTAGCCCTTCTCCCGAGTATAGGTCTAGCGAACAACCCTATTACATTGAAGTCATTGCTATGTCTCTTGTCTTCTCTGGTAATATCACTATGCATAGGTGTAACCTTTTCCCGCCATGATTGCTAGATGTTCTTGCACTAATCATTGTATGCTTTGACTTTATAGTTAGAATAACATAGGATTATACCCTAGATCGTCCTAGTCCATGCTAGTGTTATAAGCTTAGAGTGCTAAGTTGAGATGGCTTATTACTATTATTTTATGCGGCTAATTGCTCTCATTTATCTTATGTCAATTATCATTCATTTCTATATTTTATGTGACACTTACCCTGTATGAGATGATCGATACAGACAAGGTTAAGCTCTCCATTATCGCATGTGCATTGCTCATCACTCATTATCCAGTGCATTCCCTTCCCAGTGGTAAAAATATAAATAACGATACCTGGATTACTCCCGGTTAAAATGCTACGATGATATATTCTGTGCGCTTGCGGAACCTTCTTTATTTCAGTTGCACTTAATAGACATCAACAGAGACCTCGGCACACACAAATCAACACAATGATTTTTACCGAGGTTCACTTGCTTCCCGGCAAGCTAGTTCTCATTGTGGCGATACACTAGCTTGGTGGCATGCACGCTCAATTGGCTCTCAATGCCAAATGTCGCAGCTGGGAGCCGCACCACCAACACAAGACTACGATCCTCCAAGCCACGTGCAATCCACTAGAGCATCCTTTCATGAATCTCCCACGGGGAAGGACCAAGAACCCCTCACAATCAACCGGTGTGGTATCGAACAATCTCCATCGAGCTCAACACCACCCGCTGATCCAAACCGTCTACGGTGATGGGAATCACCGAAGAGTAACAACAATCCGCAGCCCACTCGATGAACAAGTGCCTCTAGATGCAACTCTCAATGCAACTGTAGGGTCAAGATGGCGGACTATAGAGGGAGGGGTGAATAGTCCTTTCTAAAACTAATTGCACTGGCTAACCAAAACAAATGCCGAAATAAAACTATCGGTCTAGCCAAGACTTCACCCCTCTGACTATCACTCTACAAGCGCCTTGTAAAAGATCCTAAACAAGCAATCAAGGTGCTAAACTAGCTAGTGCTCTCCTAATCAATTCTAGCTTGCAAGGTCACACAAACCTAAGCAACAAGTACATTGGCAAACCGGGAGCACCTACACAATTCTAATGAGCAAAAGCACAAAGCCAACCTAAGCTCACTAGATGCTCAAGGACAAGGCTACACAATCCAAACCCAAGAGCGCAATTTACTTAACTACACAAGCTAAGCAAAGCAAGCGGGTTACTTCTAGCTACACAAGCAAGAAGGTGCTCAACAAGCTACACAAGCAATTAAGCACTAGAGCAACTACTCAAGCTAAGTATGAATGTAAGAATGTAAATACAAGCTTGAGTTAGAAGGGATGCAAACCACCGCGAAGTGTGGACACAAGATGACGCAGTGATTTTTCCCCTGGTTCACTTGGTTGCCACCAAGCTACTTCTAGTTGTGGCGATGCACCAACTTAATGATTCACATGCAACTTGGCATCTCCTAGCCAACTCTCGCAGCCGGGGGCGCCGTGCAATCAACACAAGAACAGGATCCTCCAAGCCACGATCAACTAGAGTTGCTCTTCATGATCTCCGCGAGGTGAGCACAAGACCTCTCACAAATCTCCTTCGGAGCACCGCACAATCTCCACAGGTGCTTCAACGGAGTCTCTTGCAACCAAGCCGTCTAGGAGGTGGCAACCTCCAAGAGTAACAAGCACACCGGCTTGCTCACTCACTCGATCGGATGATCTCTAACAAGCTCAAGTAAGTAGTGGGCTCTCCAAGCACTCTCCAAGTTGGACACCAAGTCCCCAAGGTGCTAGCCCATGGCCAAGGCCGGCCACAACTCATATTTATAGCCTCCACTTTGAAACTAGCCATTGGGCAGTCGGGCAGCCGAGAAGCACGTGTCGAACGCGGCTGATGGCTACCACGTCCGACGATCCTCTGACACCCGACCATTGCCAACTGCCATTTGAACCCCCAGTCGCCACATCAGTGTCTGATGCCTAGAACAATGTGCGTCCGACGCAGCTCCACCGAGCATCCGACGTTGCGTCCTGCGATCCTTCAATCCACAGGAGTCTCCGGACCGTGTCTGACACTCGTCGGATGCGTCCGTCCCTGCGTCCATCGTCGTTGATCCATCCTCCAGCACAGCGCAGCCGTCGGACACCATACACCAGAGCAGCAGTGTCCAGCACGTCACCTCCAGCTGTGTCCGACGCTGTTGACCTGGCGGGGTTCAGCGGGTGTTCGAACCCACCGGACGCCCGATGCCAGCGTTCGACGCTGAACGTCGGACATGTCCAGAGCAATGCCCAACTGCAGCTGCCACTACACTGTGTCTGGTTCTGTCTCTTGCATCCAGTGCTCCTCGCCGACCTCGTCCGACGCTTCCAAACGATAACTCCTTCATCGTTTCTTTGTGGCATGGTGACCGATTTCAATTGCAACGGTCGGCGCGTGAGGGCGCCGGACGCGTCCGACCCAGCAGCACTGACTGTTACAATTGAAATCAGTCGCCACGTCAGCGTCCGGTGCTCCCAGCCAGTGTCCGGCACCCGCGTCCGGCAGTCGGCACCGCGACCCACTCTGGGTAGCATCCTGCGCTCGCCGGACACACACTCCCCGCGTCGGCCTTCGCACAGCTCAGTCCAGCAGCCAGCTCAGCTCTTCCACGTGCCGGACGCATCCGACCCTCCTGGCCCGCGTCCGACGGTGATCTTCCACGTAGTGCATTCTGTGTTGCGTCCGGCGCGTCCCTCTGGACGCATCCGGCGCACACACAAAACTGCCAACATGTAGTCTTGTCGCCGTCGTCGCGCCGTCGTTGATCCAAGTCTAACCACATTGCCTTGGGTGTCAACTCCATCAGTGTTGATCTCTTCTCAAGCACAGGAATTAGTATTCCATCTCAAGAAATGTCGGGCAAGTGTTAGCACTCTAGTTAGCCTCCCATGCATCATGCTAAGTCAAATCTAGAGGCACTTTGGACCGCGAGTCAACCGTGGATTCCCCTCTTGAAAGTCGGTTATCGATCCTAAATGTGATCACGCTCTCTATAGTGTCTCGATCACCGAAAAGGAAAACCCTATCTCTTGATACCTTTGCCCTGAACCTCGAAGCTTGATCATCACCATGTCCAAGTCCATCATCGAGTCTTAGGCATCTCCACCATGTTGCTATGTGTCTAGTCACACTTAGAGCAAAGCATTAGCAACATTGATCGTCATTAATTACCAAAATCAAACCGGAGCTTTCACCCTACAGATCAACGAGCTAGGACATAGATCTCCCTTGCAAGAGCAACAAACCATCATCTAGATTAGAACTAGTTCTAATTATACTAGCATTAAGATAAATAAGAATAAAGTCTAAACACTAATCATTCATCATAACAATATGCTAAGTGGTCAACATAAAGACTATGCTCTAATTCATATGAACTATAAGAACAAGATAAATAGAACAAGATAACTGAAGAACTCATGATCTTATTCATGACAAGAGGTCTCTAGATACAAGTCCTTCGATGATGCCTTGCCTACTCCAATCTAACTAGACAACTAAAAAGTAATATAAGAGGTTAGAGTGGCTCGCCTAAGATAATCTAAATCTAAGTCTAAGAGGCCCCATCTACCTATACATTTATACTAGGGAGAGGTAGGTTCGTGCCGCAAATAAGGTAACCACCAGTAGGAACATCACGTCTACGGCACCAGGAACTGCCACGAGAAAGGTTGGCACAAGAGGCGGTTTGGGGGGCGGGCGCCCCCTAGGGGCAGCAGCCCTAGATTGTGCCCAAACGAGCATAGCTTCACCTAGTTGCTTGTTTGTTGGATCCTTAATCCATGTTCGGTGGTGGCTGACTTAGTTCGCATGGTTGTAATGAGCCTCTTCTCTATCTCATGAAATACGCTTGTCTGGAAAGCGCATTCTCACCATATTTCCATATTTTCACTAATAAGTCCTACAAAATAATAGTTCTCCAATACATGTGGAAAGAGGTCAGGTGTGTGTGTGTGTGTGTGTGTTAATTTTATCCACTTTTAGATAATAGTTGCTTATATAAAATATACATTATTAACCACCAACAAACACAACAATGACATCGGCGTCCCCAACATTCGGCAACTTGGTACACCTCTTTGAAAACCGCCGAATGTACTCATGAAGAGTTTCATCCACTTTCTGTCGGCAGTTCTTTAGATCCCATGGATTTCTCGGGCGCGCATACGTGCCTTGGAAATTCCCCATGAAGATTTCTTCTAGGTCATCCAGCAATCAATGCAATCGCGCGGGAGATGTTCAAGCCATGTTGACTCAGAGAGATGAAGAAGCAGATTCTGAATAATGAATTCGTCGCTATCCGCTCCCTAGGTCTGCGTAGCTTGCCGATAATTCGTGAGCCATAGACTGGGATTCGTCAACATACTTAACTATATGTGTCGTCGGTCGATATCTCACCGATACCGGAGCATTGAGGATTGCTCGGCTGAATGCTCGCATGTCAGGTGGTGTCAGACTTGGACTCCAGTCTTCCTCGCTATCATAGCACCCTCCTTGTTAGTGCTTGATATGTCCACCTGAGCCCCACGCCGTCCCTTGTGCCCTTGCCATTGGGCGTTCAAGACGTTCCTCAAATCACGGCCATGCCATGGTCATTCAGGATCAGGGGGAGAGGAACAATTGCTCCACTTTGTGTGGGCTTTGCTAGAGAGAGACCTCTTGTAAGTGCATTCGCCCCCGATATGGGTTTTGATAATTAATGACAATCAAATTAGGGACTAACAAGTTTATTTAAGATGTATTTGCAGATGTTAGTCCATTGAAAGATTAAACAATGACATTTGGTGATGTGAGCACTCCCTAAAATTTCTATGGATGAAAGGCACTTCGACTCAATCGGTTCACAATTTTATTTTAAAATTGAGTCAGAGGAAATACCGTACTATCAAGAGGGACTGAAAAATAGACTAGCTAGATTTGGTTAGAAGTGCTTATCAATTATATTTATGCACTTGAGAGACACCTTGCACTCACATGCACTTAAAATAATTATAGTGTTCTCTGTGTGCACCGGTAGTACCGGTGGCTCACCACCGGAAATATCGGATCCCTGGCTGCGCATGCAAGTTTTCTATCGATTGTGAAATATCGATAGTACCTGAGTTCCAGTGGTAGTACCAGTAAGTCAATTTTGCGCACAATTCTTGCACAGCTCCAACGGTGGCCCCACCGGTAGTACCGGTGATCGTTCTGAACTTTGAAGTATATATTCTTCTCTCCTCCTCTTCTTACCGTTACCCACGCCACTCACTTGGTTCCTAATTTGAGAAAACAGCTCCCATGCATTGACTCACCCGCTTTCACTCCCTCTTTGTTCTTAGCCTTCAATCCTTGCAATATTCAAGCTATAGAAGTGAGATTTGAGAGTGGGAGGCTTCAATCTATGACTTGAGTAGTTCGATCCATCATCTTGCCAGTTTGCTTTGCATTTGTTACTCTTGGGTTCTTGGAACCCTATTCATCTAGGCGTTCTTTGTGGTGTGTTGATTCACTTGTAAGGGCACCTCGAAGTGTTTGTAATCACCCTCTCTCTTAGTGTAAATCTCGAGCTAACCTTTGTGGTTGCTTGAAGAAGGAGACCTTCATGGTCGAAACTAAGTGGTCACCTCAACAACCAGGATGTAGGAACTCCTATGTGGGGATTGCCAAACCTTAGGATAAATATTGTGTCTTGTGTGCTTGTTGCTATGGTGGTAGCTTTGACTACCCTTGCTCTTGTGTTCTTTGTGTTCTTCCTCCCTTACCCCTTGTTCCTAGGTTGGAGGGCTCGATCTACAACTTGGGGAGGAACCAAAGCTTTGGTAAGCTCAGCATCATCTTCCACATCATTGACAAGTGTGGGTAACACTTAGATCTAGAATCAAAACCTAATTTACTTTGATTTTGTAGTCTTTGTAGGGCACCGGTAGTACTAGCTTGTCTGCATCGGTAGTGTCGGTTCTCATTGACCGATAGTATCGGTCTAGACATACCGGTAGTACTAGTCGGTATTTTACTTTCGCATTTGAATTTTGAGTTTTAGGTTTTTAAATAGGCCTATTCAACCCAGGCCAATTAGATCATTTCACCTCTCTTTCCCAAGGATGTGGGCATGTTGGACGAGTGGTGCTAGAACCACATCATCGGGACACTGAGCTCTCGGCCTGATGAACCACGACATGGTTCAGGAGAGTGTGAATATTGTGTTGCACTTGTCACTTCTCAGGCATCCCATGCTCCAGGAGCCCATGGAGTAGAGCCGCAGCAGCCGTAATGTTTTGGTTGGCCTGCGCGAATCTCAGGGCCTTCCCTGGCGAAAATCCTTTTGCGTACACCTCAAGCGATCGGTGGTGCATGCAGATTTTCTTTGTATTGCTGGGGATTTGGCCCTAGTTCAGCGTGCTCCAAGCCCTCAGTGGCCTGCGCATCATCATGTCCTTGTTGTCGTGCCTAAACTTGCTCCTTATGAAGGTGGAGCGGTGACTCCGGCTCATCCTTAGGTGCTTGTTCCAGGTTTGGCTCTACTACTTTTATATTCCTTGGAGGAGTCGCCTCATGATCGAAGGCCGATTCCACCTGCCCCTCCAAAGTGGACCCACGTCCCAGCTCGGGATCAGCCATAAGACACTCAAGCCAAGTGGTATCAAGGTCATCAAGGGTGTGGTCGGAGTCGAATGAGCCCTCTGACTTCGATTCTGAGATCCCGACGCTGCAATCTAAGGCGTATTCGACCATCTCGACCAGTGTGCCGCCGTTGGATTCTGGGCCTGCGAACTCACCCTCCTAGCTGGGGAGAACTCCTCCGGCACCGGGCCAATTACAGATGGACCTCGCTTCAGATTCCCCAATGTGATACCATGGGACAAGAGAGGCTCCCCCGTCTAACTGCACCATGATATTAGCAAAGGTGAACGCGAGAGCGCACACATCCACCTGAGACCATTGGGATCCTAGTAAGACGTTGCTTCATCTTTTTGAAGCTGGAGATGAGGAGCCAGGAATCCGGCAACTCAGTTGGTGTTGCAAGATTAGAGCATGGCCCTCCGTGAGTCTTGACTTCGAAGTCAAGGCCAACGAGGGGGCCGACGAAGGTACGTGAACCTTGCCAAATCCCTTCATTTGTGATAATGAATTCCTGACTCCCAAAATGCACGTGCATTTCAGGAATCCAAACGGCATTGTTGACAGCCATCTGAAGCCTGCCGATGATGTCGAGCATGCTTGTCCCCTACCTGGCATGCTAACTATCGGTGTTTTGATTAATGACCAGCAATATTTATTCTGTAAGAGTGCTTAGGCTATCAGATGGTAGAGCAAAGCGGACACAAAGGGTTCATACTTTTTTGGGTAGAATGTCCCTACGTCCAGTCCGGGATATGTGTTGCCCGCTCTCTTTGGTGGATCTTGTAAAGGGGAGGTTATAAACTATGGTTGAGTGAGAGTTCTCTAAGGAAGAACTCAAGTCTCTTGGTAGAAAATGAGAAAATGAGTGAGTATGAACCAGTGTGAGTATGTGGATTGGTTGTGTGTAGGTGCTCTTGGGACTAGGATGTCTGAAGAGTCTCTCCTTGTGTGATGCCTAGACCTCTCCTTTTATAGTTCAAGGGATGTCTTAGCTTTACAAGTTGGGGAAACCCTAGAGCTTTCTTGATGAAATGGACTTCATCGGACGCACTGGTCCCTGAGTTCCTTGGTCGACACACTTATCTCCAGTAAAGCGTGACGCCCACGGTAACTCTGGCCGTCATAGGTCTGCAATCTATCCGGGCTGATAGACTAGAGCTTTATCCTATCTTGAGGAGAGCCGTGGTCAACACGGTTCTCCTCATCCTCATTTCCCGGGATAGGTGAGGGATCAGGAGAGGCGGATCTCCGTTGGTCGGGAGAAGCGGCCGTCAGGTGTCCCCTATTTTCTTACCTATTCTTTTTTTTTTTTTGACTGGGCCGAATATAAGTATGGGCTGCACCGGGCAAACATTTTCCCCTCACACTTCCGTTTGCACATTTTTCTTCCAATACAATAGGTTATATTTTATTACGTTCATGCATTTTTCCTTCATTTTATACCTTTTTGTTTGGATTGATTTGTAACATTTTTTGGGAAAAGGTATCACATGGGGTACAAACCGAAGGAATGACACAATTGAACATTTTTCCTTCAATTTATTTGTAATATTTTAGGTCATCAAACTTGTTCAGTTGTGTCATTCCAATCCCTAAACTGATTTTGAGTGTCACCTAGGTCAAAATAGGACGATCTAAGACTATATGTAAAAAATAATTCATAACCTTCTCATATAAACTCGAATAAAGAAAAACTTATATCAAATTTGTTGTCCTCGATGTGATCTACAACCTTATAGTTGAAAAGCTTTTGAATTAAAATTGTTTAGGGTCCTCAAATATTGTTTTAAGTTTATAGATTTTTAGATTTTAAAATTTAAAATTGAATTTTGGGACACTAAATGTCTTCAAATAAAAAACTTTTCAACTAACTAGTTGAAGACGCGCTGAGTGCTACAACTTTGACATAATATCTGTCTTCATTTGAGTTCATATTAAAAGTTATAAATTGTTCTTTGATGTGGAGTTTTTAGATCGCTCTAGATGAGATTCAAAACCAAATTTTGGGACCAGATGACATAATTGAACAAATTTGTGGACCAGAATAGATGATTTATAAGTTTAAGAACCGGGATGACACAGCCGAACAAGGACCTAAATGGTCGATTTATGAGGTTATATAACACCGCGGTTTACAAAGAATACCAGAGGTCGTCATATGTGTGCCCAGGAAGTCCACACATATAACTAGAATGATAAATATCAGATAAACGATGTATTTATAGTTGAACATATATATAAGTACACTTACAAAACATCAGAGTATCATGGAACGTTGGCTACATCTTCTCTTCAGAGCTCCATTCTTCTCAGGGACAGTTGACTGGGGGCTCCGTACGCCAAGCACCATTGACATCTCAATGTCTTTGTCCATCTAAGTTGCACTTTGCTAGCAAACTATAGCAAGGTGAGTCCATGTCGAACTCAACAAGTACAGGTGGAAAGTATAATGATATGCATGGCTTGAATAAGGTAAAGCTCAAAGGTAAACTGCGGTAGCACTTTTAGTAACAGGTGTATTTTAATTAGCAACCTATTACTAATCAACTTGGTAGAGAAGCCCAACCCTTAATTAAGGTTCAAGTAGAATTAAGAGTGGATTAATATCATCATTAAGTAGATCATAACATTATCATCAAATAAATGAGATCGCTACCTCAGAGAACACGGGATGGCAATCCTGATAAAGCCCGAGGTAGCAACATCCAATATCCATCACCAAAGATCCATGAAATCCATTTGCTAATCCAGAGGGCGCTGGGCCGCTCGTAACCGAGAGCATAGATGATATCTTGATTGATCAAACTCTGCGCAGAGGTGTACACTTTCCCTCCAGGTCGTGATTCCCATTTGCCCGGGGTAGCTACTCTCCAAAGACACTTCCAAGGTGAGTAGGCAAGGTCTCACTACGAGGCTGTTCGCAGGTCATAGGCAGTGGTAACCCAATCAGCGATGTCCAAGCACATGGAAGAGTCACCGTAGCCGACGCTCTGAACTACGGATCACTCCTATCTCTCATGCTCAACTTGCAACACCCTTCTCACCATGGCAATGGAACCCATTGGTAAGGTACCCAACCTACCTATGACCGCCCTGCTAATTAGCCAAGCCAGAGCCATATAGCCCGGAGTCATATGAAATGTCCCAGTTGAACCGTCTAGGAACCGATCCTTAAGGAGAGTAGACACGGATGCCCCCGTCGCTACGAGCTCCACACTAGCATTCACATCCCCCTTGCTTCACCATCCAACGATGCTTCCCGCATCAAACACCTCCACCTTGGCCGCAGCCATTACCATCAGCTTTGCTTAAGAAGCAACATTTTAACTATATAACATCAATGAGTAGGTAAGCGGAGCACTAGCAGACCTATATCCTATCTATAAACCCCCATGGGTGATATATGGATAGTAGTGGCTAGTATGTCCTTACGTTTGATGTATTGAACACATGCATGCAATTAACATTCTCCATAGGATCAATATGGTCAAAGGGTATGCCTGCACTTTGTTGACGGTCGTTAACACATAAAATCAACCATCAACTTAACATACAAATGGACCTATTCGTAAATACTTGATAGATATAGGGTTACCACTGATAGAATTCCACGAGTTTTGGTGAATATCTATTTCTGCAGGGTGACAGCTGAAAACTACCCAAGATGGTCCACATGTTGGGTTTACATGGAGAGAAAGACCGAACGGGTGAAAAAGTATAATCTAGAAGACTCCGGAAGGCGACACCTGAAGCCTGGGGCCCACCTGGCATTGGCCAGAGTCGACCGCCCCTAAGCTAGGGTCGGCCGCCCCTCCACCTGGACCAATCAGGTGGAGGCTCGCGGATCCTGCCTCCACCGACTTTGAAGATGAATAATAATCGTCCATTTAGGTCGGTTTGATCCGAGGGCTGTGGTGCATCCTAGGGGGCTATATATTCAGAGCCCCTGGCCCTGGAAGAAACCCTAATTCATTCTCTAATTCATTCTAGACTTTAGATTAATTCATTCTAGAGAGAGAATTAGATAGAGAAGGGTTCCTCGAATGGATCTATCTCTATAGGGTATTAGTATCAAGAGAGACTGAGAGAGTATAGAGTGGAGGTAGATTTGGAGGAAGCCCGGCCTGCCGGTGTCTCCTCTCCAGTGTACCTGCGGGATCAAGTCTCCTAACCCGAGGCTTGGTTTCAGGATCATTCGGCAATTCAACTTCTAATATTAGTAAGTTCGTTGTTATTATTGTTCTTTGGTTTACAAGTTTACTTTATTCGCTTCGCGTTGGGAATAGAGTAATCATTCTTTAGCATAAGCGTGGTGCTTAGGCTAGGTTCACTTGTAGATGCTCCCTATTCGACCGGAACCGTGGTAGTAGTGAGGGAAGTGACAATCCCTTTATTATCTTTGTAATCCACTTCCCGTTGGTAGGTAAGGTAGGTCCTTTGTGCCCGGTTTAGCATCCTCTGCGGTGTCTTTTCCTCAGGTACCCCCTTAGAACAATAGTCTCAAAGCTTGCCATAGGTTAGAAGAAGACTGACGAAGGAGTTCTCTCTACATCGCTTAATTCTCACTTGACTAGCGGCCCGGGGTAGAAGTAAAGATCGGGTTAGTCTATTGCACGTTTTCTCCTAGCGGATAAAAACAAATACGATACTCAGGACTTATCTCCCGGGTGAAGTGTTCACCGATATCCGTGCGCTTGCAGATTATTTCTCTTTGATTCTTTTGTGTGCGTATCTAGTGTCAACAAGCATTTCGGCGCCGTTGCCGGGGAGAAAGACGGTCTCGCTTAGATAACCTAAATCTTGCTCTACCTTGTACCTATACTTTTATCTTTTTCTTTCACTTTACTTTTCCGTACATTTTATCTTTTTCTATCCTTATGGATAGTTTAAATTCCATTCCTATCTTTCAATTTTCTGCACCCACGGAGACCAGCCACATGAGTCATCACAACCTATCCAAACACCTAGCTATAGGCTGAGTCCATGGTTGATTGCATTGGTCCACAGCCT
This sequence comes from Themeda triandra, assembly GCA_018135685.1. Lineage (NCBI taxonomy): Eukaryota > Viridiplantae > Streptophyta > Magnoliopsida > Poales > Poaceae > Themeda > Themeda triandra. The sequence goes on from JAENPR010000841.1 coordinate 218,778, forward strand.
ATCCTTTTCAGGAGAAGGAGATGAAAACCCTTACCTTCACATTAGAGACTTTGAGCAAACATGTGACTGTCTTCGCATAGAGGGCATGTCCGACAAAACCCTCCATTGGAAGCTATTTCCTTTCTCATTAAAGGGAAAAGCTAGACAATGGTATGATAAAGCTGTAGGTAAGCAACAAGGGGATTGGGGATCCTTACGCTCCAATTTTTGCTTAGATTTCTATCCCATCTCCCAAATCGTCGACCTTAGAGTCAAGGTTCTGACTATTAAGCAAGAACCTGAAGAATCTTTGGCCTCATCCTGGAATCGTTTTACTACACTTTTAGCATTAGGCCCGTACCTTAGTTTATCAGATCCCATTCTTTTACAACATTTTTATAAAGGCCTGAGTAGAGACAGTAGAAAATTGCTTGACACAACTTCGGGAGGATCATTCTTGCATATCTCTACTGAGAAAGCAAGATCAATCCTAGACCAAATCCTATCCAGTGAATTAGACTACCTCCTAGAAGTAGAACCTCAAGTAGCTGAAACCAAACCTTTGCCAGATACACCATCAACTTCAACTAATTCATGTCTTGAGCAAGACAAGGAAGATATTCCACTTCCTGATTTTATGCTAGATATTGAACCTGATCTGTTTTTCGATTTTGGAAACGTTTTCAACTATCACACAGTGAAGAAGCCTCAAGGCAAATATCACCCAATAAAGCCATGCAATATTGATGAGGATATTCCAACAGGAAAGACCTCAGGAGAGTTAGTGTCTGTTATGAGCAATGAATGGTTAGAAGAGTCAGAGCTTTCCTCTGAAATAATTCGTTTGGATTCATTCTCTCTCCCCATTCATTGCATGATTAACAACGATCGCATAGACGCTCTCTATGATCCAGTTGTGGGTATAAATATCATGTCTACCACACTAGCAAAATATCTGCAAAGAGACATGACATTAACCCCGACAGTAAAGTTCATAAGGAATCTTTCAAGAGAAATTCTTCCCTGTTTAGGAATCCTACATGTCCTACCACTCCGGGTAGAAGAAACCCCTGTCCACTTGAGCTTTTATGTCTTTGACATAGGGGATTTCCACCTGTTGATAGGACAACCATTTAGAAGACTTCTTTATGAAGGACAAACTGGGAAACTAAACATTTGTTTAGGCAAGAAACTCCAGTTCGCAATGTCTATTTCACACTCTTTAAATGCTAGGACTGATCCCTATCCACATTATGATCCATTGGAGGAATTTAGAGCAGCTTCTCTAGAATTCCTAGCTAAACCAGAATTAGAAGACGAAGCTAGATTCTTCATAGAAGAAGAAGCTGACCCTTCTGAGAATGAACCATTAGATGAGTTTACCTTACCACCTAGGCCTCCTATTGAGTTCAAACCCTTACCAGCCGGTCTTAGATATGCCTTTCTAGGAAATGATCCAGATTCTCCTGTCATCATAAGTGATACTCTCACTCAGGAGCAGACTTTTCGCTTAATGACTGTCCTAGAAAAACATCAAAAACCTTTTGGCTACTCACTCCAGGACCTCAAAGGAATTAGTCCTGCCCTTTGTACCCATCGCATTCCCACAGATCCCGATGTTCCACCATCTAGAGAACCCCAACATTGACTTAATAATGCGATGAGGGAAGTTGTTAAGAAAGAAGTTTCAAAACTGTTGCACGCCGGGATTATTTACCCCGTGCCACACAGCGAGTGGGTCAGCCCTGTCCAAGTTGTGCCTAAAAAGGGAGGCATGACTATTGTCCAAAATGAGAAGAATGAGCTAATCCCCCAACGAACCGTCACAGGATGGCGAATGTGCATAGATTATAGAAAGCTTAATAAGGCAACAAGAAAAGATCACTTTCCTTTGCCTTTCATTGATGAGATGCTAGAGCGATTAGCCAACCATTCTTACTTTTGCTTCCTTGATGGATATTCTGGATATCATCAATCCCTATCCATCCTGATGATCAAAACAAAACAACCTTTACATGCCCTTATGGAACCTTTGCCTATCGTAGGATGTCTTTTGGGTTATGTAATGCGCCAGCTTCTTTTCAAAGATGTATGATGTCTATATTTTCTAATATGATTGAAAAGATTATGGAAGTTTTCATGGATGATTTTTCTGTTTATGGAAAAACTTTTGATGAGTGTCTTGAAAACATAGATTGAGTTTTGCAAAGATGTGAGGAAAAACACTTAGTCCTGAATTGGGAAAGTGTCATTTCATGGTTAGAGAAGGAATAGTGCTAGGACACTTAGTGTTTGAAAGAGGCATCGAAGTAGATAGAGCCAAAATAGAAGTTATTGAGCAACTGCCTCCTCCTATCAATGTGAAAGGAATTAGAAGTTTCCTTGGCCATGCTGGTTTTTATCGTAGATTTATAAAAGATTTCTCGTTCATTGCTAGACCTCTTACCCGCTTATTGGCTAAGGATGTTCCTTTCGATTTTGATGATGCCTGCTTGCAATCATTCGAGATCCTTAAGAAAGCACTTATCTCTGCTCCAATCATTCAACCCCCTGATTGGACTCTACCTTTTGAAATTATGTGTGATGCGAGTGACTACGCTGTAGGAGCAGTATTAGGACAGACTAAGGATAAGAAGCATCATGCAATAGCTTACGCTAGCAAAACTTTGACAGGACCTCAGCTTAATTATGCTACCACTGAAAAAGAGCTTCTAGCTGTTGTCTTTGCTATTGATAAGTTTAGATCCTACTTAGTGGGTGCCAAAGTGATTGTTTACACCGATCATCTTTGCTCTAAAATATTTGCTCACTAAGAAAGATGCTAAACCTCATTTAATAAGATGGATTTTATTACTCCAAGAATTTGACTTAGAAATAAAAGATAAAAAGGGAGTAGAAAACTCGTTGCCGATCACTTGTCTAGAATGCGGTTTGAGAAACCACGGGAACTACCCATCGACGACGCACTCCGGGACGACATGCTCTACGAAATCAACGTATCGACCCCGGTATGCAGATATTGTTAATTTTATGGTTACAAAGTTACGTACCACCGGGGAGGCAACAAAAGGAAACTTATCCAGGAGAGTCGTACTCACATATGGGATGAACCCTACCTCTTCCGGGTATGCTCTGATGGTCTGCTCAGAAGATGTGTGCCCACTGAAGAAGGAATCAAAATCATTGAAAGATGCCACTTATCACCATATGGAGGCCATTATGGGGTGTTCCGTACACATGCGAAGATTTGGCAATGTGGATTCTTCTGGCCAACAATGTATGAAGACACAAAAGACTTCATTCAGAGATGCAGTCCTTGTCAAAGACATGGCAACATTAATTCAAGGGATGCCATGCCACTCGTCAACAATCTTCAGAATGAGCTCTTTGATGTCTGGGGTGTTGACTTTATGGGACCATTTCCACCGTTGAAAAAATGTGAATACATCCTCGTAGCAGTGGACTATGTATCCAAATGGGTCGAAGCTCTGCCATGCAAAAAGGTAGATAGTTCAAGCTCCAAAAGATGTTCGAAGAAATGATATTCCCAAGATTCGGTGTCCCGAGGATAGTCATAAGTGATGGAGGATCACATTTCATCGACAAGCGTTTCGAGCAATACTTATTGAAGCATGGGGTACACCATAACGTCGCTACTCCGTATCACCCTCAGACAAGTGGCCAAGCAGAGACATCAAATAAGCAAATCAAGAATATTCTTCAGAAGACAGTCAATGAAATGGGAACTGCATGAAAGGACAAGCTTCCCGATGCACTATGGGCATATCGAACAGCATACAAGACACCTATTGGGATGTCACCATATCAACTGGTCTATGGAAAGACCTGCCACTTACCAGTAGAGCTAGAATTCAAAGCTCACTGGGCCATCAAGAAATGGAATATGAATCTAGAAGCAGCAGGAGAGAAAAGGAGGATGCAAATCTCTGAATTAGAAGAATGGAGAGAAAAAGCCTATCACAATGCCAAGATATATAAAGAGAGAGTGAAAAGATGGCATGACAAGAGAATCAAGATCAAGGAGTTCACACCCGGAGATAAGGTATTACTTTTTAATTCCAGGGTCAAACTCTTCGGGCAAGGAAAGCTTCGAAGCAAATGGGAAGGACCGTTCGAAGTTGTAAGCTCATCATCGCATGGAGCCGTTACGCTTCGCAACAACGAAGGTACGATATTCAAGGTAAATGGTCAACGTCTTAAAATATTTTTAGAGCCCATTGAAGAAATAGGTGAAATAGATGAATTAAATTTCTTTCTCAATTAGGTAGTTGGGCCCGACCATTTTACTTTTTGTTTTACGGGGTCTAGGGTATTTTTCCGAATGACAAAAATATGTAGAATAGGTTGCGTCCATTCGCCACCGCCTTTTGCATTTGTGATCCTTCTACACTCTTCCTTCGGGAATTTTTGCCGATTAGGGTTTTTTGAGATCGCGTTGACGCGTTATTCCTTTGGAGATCCCCTTTAGATGCTTTCCCAGCCCCCTATATAAAGAAGCCCACCCTTAGGCCAACCTCATTCCATCTAAAGCCTCCTCCTCCTAGCATCAAGCTTGCTACGTAGCAATGGTGAAGCCAGAGCCAGAAAACTTAGATAGGAGATTGATCCGCTTCGGGATTGATCTCAACACCATCCCAAGGGAGGAGCCTGAGTCCAAGGCCATCATTCTTGCTGAGCCAAAACCTCTACCTCTATCCCTCCAAAACCTCAAGCCTACAACCATTGCTACTTCGCTCAACCAGTCATCGCTGCACCCAAGCCTTTGCTCCTAGATGGACCTCCACCAAAGGGTCCTATTGTGAAGCTCCCTGAAGGCACCAAGATCCTCCCTCCTAAGCACAATGAGATGCTTATGGGAGTAAAGACCAACAAGCAAGGGGAGATCATCTGTGCTAGGTATAGCACCGGAGAGCGCTCTTATTTTGAGGGAGTCCGTGCTCATCCGAGCAAGGTCAAGTTCATCCCTCCGAAGGAAGCCCCGAAAGCAGCTCTCGCCGCCTCAGAAGCTCCAAGGAAGCGTCGCAAGACTGTTGCAGACGTAGAGAAGGAGTTAGAAACTCAGCGCGAAATTATTGCATCTCTGCAAAACAGCCAACGTGTCCAGAGCAGTAGTATTGTCACTGTCATAGATAGACTTCGTGCGCTAGAGAAGAGGACGGATAAGTTAGAGAAAAAGTTAGACGCTCTAGAGAAGTGAGTTGATTAGACAACATTTATCTTAGCTTCAGAAAGGCCTAGGGAGATTTAGATTGCTCAGTTTAAAGTTTTAGTTTGCAGTATGCTTAGTTAAAGTTTAGCTCGATCTTAGTTCTTTTTCAATACATGTAATCCAGGCCTTAATGAAGATGAAATAAAGTTTTTTAGTTATATTTATTATTGGATATGTGTTGCCTCTTTTGTCTCCACCTTGTTGTGAATGAAGATTACAGGAATCTAGTGTGGGGGAGGCAACCGACGATGAAACTAACGGATATCAGCGAAACAGCAAAAATATTTGAAAAGATACAACATAAAGATCGCACTCGGCGAAGCGGACCCCGAAGGGCCACCTGCCAGAGGCGGCCGACCCACATCCCGAGGCGCCCGCCCCTGAGGTGGGCCCACTTGGCCCCAGCTTTCGTCCACGGTTAGGTTTGCTTCCCTACGTTCTAAATTTTATACCAATCACGTTTTTCCGATTCGTTTGGGGAACACCTTAATTTAAATCACATGCTATATATATTGAGAAGGTAGATTATTTTAATCATGACCCCAAGATAGACTCACACCATGATAATTTCTGGGAATCCCTGTTGCTGTTGGGAACGTTATTTATAGGGACCCCATTTTACTTAGGTTGTTGTGGACAGTGAGATAGCATGAACCATGAGAAGCTGATTTCTTGATATCGAAAATCTTAAAATTCTAGCTACACTTCTCCTCTGTAGTAATAAATACCTATAGAGCCTCGTCGACAAAATTCTGAAAGACCAGCACATAAGCTTTTTATTTGTGTTGAGAATAGTCTTGGCGGTGTCAGAGCCATAGAAAAGGGTCTCTTACTCATATGATCAAGTGCACTTACACCCACATATATATCTGCTGCTCCTACACTGGGAGTACACAAAAACATGCTTTCCACCATTTATCCATCTCCTACACTGGGAGAGGATACATACACTTTTTAGGACTTCTACATGCTCCAAGGGTTGTTATCATCATCTAGTATATTGGAAGAAGATTACTATCATCATCGTCACCATCATGTGTCATCATTATCATATTCAAGAAAGTTATTGTGTCCAAGATTGAGACATAGGCTATATTAAAAAAAAAAAAAAAAGAAAGAAAGAGATAGCCCATGAGCTCCAAAGTATTCTTATCCCAAGAGAAGGAAGTTCAAAGAAGCTCAAAAGAGTTAATCAGAAGAAGATCAATTTATCATTCAAGAGAAAGTCAGCAAAGCAATGTTCAAGAGAAGAGTGTGCAAGAGAGGGAAGGAGCATCATTATCATCAATTTAGCCACCAAATATTCCACACACTTACACACATTTGATCTAGAGTAAGGTCCCCCTCTCCGTGGTTCCCGTGTTTGACTAATCAATATACGCAGGTAAAAATGCTACTCCTTGAAATACCTTAAAACTCCATATAAGCCTTTATAGAATAGGAGGCATACTCTTCACATGCCTCAAGTGAGTTCCATAAATACTACATACATTGAGAGATTTGAGTGCTCTATACATAATGGTGAGTTCTACAAATACCACATATAAAGAGTGATTTGAGTGTGCTACATGATGGAGAAGGGTAAACTAAGTTTTCTTTGCAAAAATATTATAAAAACTCCAAGTGACAGGATTGATAGAAGAAGGATCTCTACTTCGCGTTGTTCCATCTTTCAACTCCCCAAAGTTCAATGGTAGACAATTTGAATCCCGCAGTGCAGGTATGATCAGGGGTCATCTAATGTTGATGTCTTGGTTTGAGGCTATGCTTAAAGTAATCCATCCTTTTCCTCGAGGACGAGTAAAAGACAAGTGTGGGTGAGTTTGTTGACGGTCGTTAACACATAAAATCAACCGTCAACTTAACATACAAATGGACCTATTCATAAATACTTGATAGATATAGGGTTACCACCGTGAGTAATTCCACGAGTTTTGGTGAATATCTATTTTACGCGGTAGGTGACAAGTGAAAACTACCCAAGATGGTCCACATGTCGGGTTTACATAGAGAGAAAGACCGAACGGGTGAAAAAGTATAATCTAGAAGACTCCAGAAGGCGACACCTGAAGCCTGGGGCCCACCTAGCATTGGCCAGAGTCGGCCGCCCCTAAGCTAGGGTCGGTCGCCCCTCCACCTGGACCAATCAGGTGGAGGCTCGCGGATCCTGCCTCCACCGACTTTGAAGATGAATAATAATCGTCCATTTAGATCGGTTTGATCCGAGGGCTGTGGTGCATCCTAGGGGGCTATATATTCAGAGCCCCTAGCCCTGGGAGAAACCCTAATTCATTCTAGACTTCAGATTAATTCATTCCAGAGAGAGAGAATTAGATAGAGAAGGGTCCCTCGAATGGATCTATCTCTATAGGGTATTAGTATCAAGAGAGATTGAGAGAGTATAGTGTGGAGGTAGATTTGGAGGAAGCCCGGCCTGTCGGTGTCTCCTCTCCAGTGTACCTGCGGGATCAAGTCTCCTAACCCGAGGCTTGGTTTCAGGATCATTCGGCAATTCAACTTCTAATACTAGTAAGTTCGTTGTTATTATTGTTCTTTGGTTTACAAGTTTACTTTATTCGCTTCGCGTTGGGAATAGAGTAATCGTTCTTTAGCATAAGCGTGGTGCTTAGGCTAGGTTCACTTGTAGATGCTCCCTATTCGACCGGAACCGTGGTAGTAGTGAGGGAAGTGACAATCCCTTTATTACCTTTGTAATCCACTTCCCGTTGGAAGGTAAGGTAGGTCCTTTGTGCCCGGTTTAGCATCCTTTGCGGTGTCTTTTCCTCAGGTACCCCCTTAGAACAATAGTCTTAAAGCTTGCCATAGGTTAGAAGAAGACTGACGAAGGAGTTCTCTCTATATCGCTTAATTCTCACTTGACTAGCAGCCCAGGGGTAGAAGTAAAGATCGGGTTAGTCTATTGCACGTTTTCTCCTAGCGGATAAAAACAAATACGATACTCAGGACTTATCTCCCGGGTGAAGTGCTCACTGATATCCGTGTGCTTGCGGATTATTTCTCTTTGATTCTTTCGTGTGCGTATCTAGTGTCAACACACTTGCCTTATATCCAAGGTATAGTTGTTCCAGAGTTTCCAACCCTTCTATCTTCAGGTCTCCAAGTTCCACTACACTTGTTGATCCTCAGCTCCCGACCTTCAGCACTTGTCAACTGCTCTCCGTCTACTCGCACCAAACAAGCAACACAAACAAACGATACTAAGAACAAGCATTACACAAAAGAAAAGCTAAAGGAAGAGTGGACTAAACGATAGGACTCAAAGCTACGATCTCCAGAGTGCAAAAACGACTAACCAAGGAGCTATTGTAAAAAGGGGACAACTGACGAGGTCGCTCTAGGCTAATCGCATTTTGAAAAGAGCATCAATAGGTCACCAAACAAGCTCACACTAAAGTTGCATTTTCGAAAGCATCAAACGAGGATATCATCACTGCTAACATGTAGCTTACATAGAGACGATTCCAGAAAGTCCAAGATCGCCTAAAACGGAGCTATAACGGAGAAGTTATGGCTAAAACAAGGTCAGGGGCTATTTTGCAGAAAATAGGACTTAAATCTAATTACTTTTGAACTGCACGGGATGGATCTGCAATTACAGAAGAGTGCAGGGGCTTTTCAGAAAAACTGGCAAGGCTGACTGGCTGGTCAACAGTGACGTCGCGTCTGCGTGGTCGCCACGTCGGCTGCTGACTGGGCAGCCACGTTAGCGGTGGCGGGTCCGCATTGACCCAGTTGACCACGGGGTCAACAGCAAATCTGGGCCATCCGGCTCCGATCGAATGGCGGGCGAAGCCGAGCACACGGGGGGTAGGGCTTGGCCCTGCGGACTCGACTGCGGTCACCTTGGCGGCTAGGACGGGCCTTAGGCAGGGTGGCCTGGGCGGCGGTGCCATGGACGCCGGTGGTGAGCCTGACGGGGAGCTCTACGCGGCACGGTGGGGCAGCGCGGGCGCGCGTGCTCGTAGCGTACACGGTGGCGAGCGCGATGTGCAACACAGCTTCGATGGCAAGCGGCGGGACGCGACGACGCGGCGGCGCAGAGCGGCTGCGGCGGCGCTACTACGGCGAGGTCGCGGGAACGCTAGAGATGGAGAGGCAGGGCGCGAGCGAAAACGGGGCTTCCACAACTCCTTGCGGCGGCGAACGACGGAGGTGCACCGGCTAGGTCACGCGGGCACGCGGAACCGAGAGGGAGGACAGGAAGGGCACTGGCGGCGATGGCGTCCGGGCGATGCGGGAGGACGGGGCTGACGTGCGGGCCCCAGCTGGCAGCAGCAGGAGGCGGGAGCACGGGCCGCTGCGCTGCAGCGCTACTGGGCCGCTCGGCCCACTAAATGGCGCGGGCGTGGAAGGGGCTAGGCGGGCCGAGGCGTTGGCTGCCTGCTGGTGGGCTGGCAGGCTGCCAAGCTGGGCTAAGGCCCCAAGGCCCGGACGGGCGCGAAGCAAGCCGCAGTGCTGTGCTTGGCCCGTTGAACGGGCAGGCCGGGGGTAGGCCACAGCTGGGCCGCCAGCTGCTGATGCAGGCTGGGCCGAAGAGCAAAAAAGGAAAAGCCTTTTCTTTTATACAAAAGGATATCCAAACCACCTTTCAAGCCATCTTGAAACCAAAAACTTGAAGAGCCTTTTTGGACTTTGCTATAAATATTTTTTTGGGGAAAATAAATCAATTTTCCAAATGCTTTTCTAACTCAAGTTTTGGACTCATTTTGAAATAGGGATTTTTGTGAGCTTTAGGTTCAAAAATCAAAAGGGACCTAAAGCGGTTGACTTGAATTTTATAAATTCATTTTCTTCACACTCAATAACAAGCAAAGCAAGACTCACCACAAAAACCACTTTGATTAATCTACCATAAACCTTATTCCTATGGATCTAACCATACTCACAGATAACTGTACATTAACAGTGACCCGTCCTGAGCCCTCCGATCCACATCGAACATCATCTGCGCCGTCCACTTATTCTGTCGTCTAGAACCTCCCCGCGGCGTACGTACATACCAAACTTTCCCGGTCTCCTCTTGGATCGCCCTCTCCAGCTCTGCCACCGCCGCGCGCCGCCTCCCCGGCACCTGCAGCTGCAGGCTCGCCCCCACTCCCTCTCTCCAAAGCCGCCACTGCCGGTGCCGCCCGCCGTGGACGCCGCGATGCACAGGCACCTGCAGCTGCAGGCTCGCCCCCACTCCCTCTCTCCAAAGCCGTCGTCGCCGGTGCCGCCCGCCGTGGACGCCGCGATGCACAGGCACCTGCAGCTGCAGGCTCGCCCCCACTCCCTCTCTCCAAAGCCGCCGCCGCCGGTGCCTCCCGCCGCGGACGCAGCGACGCACAGGCTGCGCTTCCGTCGCCATGCGCAGGGGCCGCTCGCCGCGGACGCCGCCACGCGCAGGCTGCGCCTCCCTCCTCCAAAGCTGATGCAGCCCGCGACTCTGCCTTCTTCCGAAATCACCGTTGCCGTGGAGACCGCGTTCAGTACACCATGTAGCCCACCTGAGACGACGTTGCAGCAATATTCCCACGGTCAGGCTATACATCCCTCTTCCTACAGCTTCTCTTTCTTCCCAGCTTTACTCAGCCTGTTCAGATTAAACCTGCGTTCTTGCTGAATAATTCCGACAGAAAAGCTATGTGCTCTATTGAGGTCCTTACTCCTTACCTGCAGGTACCCACAATTCCGGTCCGGCACAATCTGATGAACACAGCTATTCTGAAATTTTAGATGGCATATCAACAAATATACACTGTATCCAGGTGCTGCTGCTGACATGCAATCCCCTTCTTCAGCATTCCAGGAGCAAAGAAGTCCAGTGTTGTCTTCCATTTGATAGGCCACTACAAATTGCTGCCACATAGTCATTTCTTTTCCAAAGATACCTCTGCCACTACCAATATCAGATACACACTATCTTCACAATGTCGTGGGATACACTCAAATTCGCAAAGGAGACACCAACATAGAAGCGTCTGTTTCTAAAATCCAGCACACTTGCAGTACATCCTTATAGATATTGTATTATACCTATACATGTTTAAGCTCGGCTAAACATATATGTATGTCTATCCCGCGGCAATTGCCGCGGGGTTCTGCCTAGTTTTATAGAAGTTTTATAAAACAATGTTTTTCTCATTTTATAAGGTTAACAAATGAATAAAATCTTGGTTAATTTTAGAAAAATCAATAAATCCTTTAATTTACTTAGTGTTTTCTAATAACAACCCAAAGCACAAATTTTAGGATGTTATAGGTTAGAGACCAGAATAACATAGTCCGACAAGTTTAGGAGCCGGTGGTGCACATACTCAAAATATAATTAACAATCTAATGATACTTATTTTGCATCATAAGTGTTATTATTTTTTTAATATAAATTTGGTCAAATTTTACATGATTTGATTCTCTAAGAAAGTTGAAATGACTTATAATTTGAAATGGAGGGAGTACATTCTCCCTAGATACAATGAGTTATATTTATGACGTCTCGCCATGTATGTAACATTGAAAAGTTACTCTCTTTTTTTTTTTTTTTTTTTTTTTTTTTTTTTTTTTTTTGACGACATGAAAAGCTACATACCACCTTCTTCCTTCGATACAATAAGTGGAAACAGAAATATGGGGTTTAATAATACTGTTTACATGACAGCAATTACCCTAAAATCTCTGGATATGCTGCTGCAATTTGCAACCGAGTGTGGCGTGCAATCTCGGCACGTATCTCGCCATATGCTGTTAGGATCTTTGCAACCCAGTGCTGCGTGCAATCTCGGTATCTCACCATATGATGTTAGGATTTCTTTTCCTGCAACTGCTAAGAGAACAAATATTCCATAAGATTAGCAGGCAACTAGTAAAGTAACGCAAATCCCCACTTATAAAAAGATAAATAGGATCAATCAACAGTTAATTTACCTTTTTGTGATACTTCCTATGAAGCTTCAGTGCAACAACGCAAGCCCTTTTCGCGTCCAGATTCCCATTAACATTATTCAATATCTGAACCAAGCAAAAAGGAAATCACAATTTATATGAGGCTAAATTGTACCAAACTTTAGACGTGGGAGCAAACAGCGATGCAGCCTTTATCCTTATGCATCTCTTTTGTAAGAACAAGTGAGTTTCTAGGTAAAGTAATCCCTTCAGCTAGCTTACCCTAATAATGTCATCAATACCTCGAGCCTCTTGCAGAAGCTTTGGACTGTTCTCCTTCAGTACACTAGCAACCAGGAAAACGGAAATAGGGACAGGTCCATCACCACCATTTGCCCTGTTCTTCATATTCTCCCTCTCGTACTTGCCAAACTGACGTATTGATTTTACCTTTGGTTTAAATCCTTCAATTTTGTGGACTGCAGCCCCAGTCTCTTCATAAGTGGAGCAAATGTCAGGATCATATTCTAGAGCCCACATCATCTGCAGATATGATTCAGAATAATATGGTCATCAGTTGTCAGACCAATTTCTTCATACGCCACATGCTAAACAAAATAAGTTTGCCTAAGCTCCTATGGTCTCTGCGCAGTTACCAATGGGAAAACACAGCATGTACACCTCCGATGCCTAAGCTCCTAAGCTCCTGTGTGTTGAGGTTGCGGCAGCAGGCAAGCAGGGGGAGAAACTGCGCCATGTACACTTCCACTATGCCCGTGCGGCGCAGCTTCATGAGGGCGCCGAGGGGGTAGTGGTGCATCGGAGGGCCGAACGCGTGTTGGACCTTGTCGACGATGCGGTGGGCGCGGAAGAACTGCTCTACCTTGTAGAGCCATGTCAGTGGGTCAATGCTGCCATCGTACCGTGAGAAGCGAAGTTTGTGCGCCATCAGCTCACGCAGCGGTGGGTTGGAGGTCTCCGGCTTTTCATATGCCTTGTTGTGGTCGAAGGTGCCGGAGGCCATTGTTGGGTTAAGCTTGCTGCATGACGACGTGTCAGGTGTCTGCGCTGAACTGGCAAAGGGAGAGCGTGGACAGAATTCAAATTCAGATTGGGCGGGAGCAGTTGCCACCGGGCTGAGGCGGTGACCACGTCCACGACATGTCGCTGTGTCGGCAGTTTGTTTTTCCCTTCATTGTATCGCGTGTTTAGCAATTTTCTTTGTAAGAACTCGGTGTGTTAAGCCTTGGTATAAAAGGTTGGATGTAAGGAGTGCGTTGTAGCGCGTTGTGTTGGTTGTAAACACTATTGTACTCGAACTTCTCTCAGGCGAAAAGGGGCGCCGTCACCCTGGCGGTTTCCGGTAAGTTCTTGTGCATTGGGCGTTCCCGTGTTCATAGGCTAGCCAAATTCATCCATTAGCGTTTGTGATTGTGTTCCTAAGATCAACAGCCATCTTCTCAGACTGTAGGTGGTTGATGGCCACTGAGAGGCGGCTCTGATCTCCTTTGATCGTCGTGATCTCGCTCTTGATGGAGATGTCGGAGCGGACGGTGTTCATGGTAGCCAAGAGATCGCCCATTACAGGCCAGAGGATTGGGTGGATTATACCAATGATATCAAGATGATATGTTAGGAATCTAGGCACTCCATTGATGTACTAGAGGTGATTACAGTGGTTGGATCAACTGGATAGCAGCAGCGGAGATCGCCCTCGCTGGGAAGGCTATGATCAATTAACTCTACTTCTGCTAATTGACCATGCACTCTAGCACTAGAAGGGGCCGCACGCCCACATGAGCGAGTGAGGACAGAGCTAGCTGATCCAATTGACCAAGCTCTAGCCACTAGAGGCAGCCGCACCCTTCTTCTTCGTAATATAGTGCTACCCAATGAATGAGTCCACACATCTGAGGACTAGAATAGGCCAATGGTCCTAGTTCAAATATTACACCTCATATGGGTAGATGCATTGAATGTTGCAGATTCAGAGTCATATTTCAGGATGTAACATTTACCTCCCAAAGGTACAAGGAGTCCCCGAATGATAGTTCTCGCCGGAACAATACCATGAACATGCGGAATGCAAAGAGATAGTCACCCCCGCCAAGTGATTCTGTGTTGAGGAGTCAACAAGAACCAATTGCACGATGTAAAACCAGGAAATGTTGACACAGAATTGAATGTCTAACAGCCCTACAAGTCTTTGTTCCATACCTAGGTGGCCATGTAACTTTGGATCGAGCACCTGAATGATAGAAGCAAGATGCTGAAGCTGGTTTTCCACCCCAACAGACTGCTGTGTGCATCTGAAATTGCCTCGCTTGAAAATTTTAGAAAGAAGGTGATTAAAAGATTTAGAAGAATGATGTCACAGGGAAAAGCACTGGACAGCTAGATGGAGAAGAAGTTTATACCAGTCTACGCATCAATCTCTCAAAGCACCAAAATGCGTCTGCTTCATCGTTGAGTAGCACTATCATGGGTGAACATAAATCGCTCATTCCTAATCAATTAACAGGGGTGGAGATAAAACCTTATGTCAGATTTCCTTGAGGACAATAAACAAGGCCACTGTGCAAGTAAGAGGCACTGACCTTGACAATAACCAACTTCTTTGTCGATCCATGCATAGACAGCAAGAATATCCCACAACTTTGACAGATTATCTTTGTTCTCGTAAAATACCATGGTGCGGTCAGTGCGCAGAACATCAAGGCCTATCATGTAGCAGTTATGTCAGGAGGAAGAAAATAATGGCAGGTGATAGCAAGAGAAGAATCGACCTTACCTATTTGATGTAACGTAAGCTTCCAGTCAATGATTTGTTTATCCAATACACGGTTCATGGAGTTGTCAACATCAATTCCATTTCCACTGCTACCGGCGGAGGTGGTTGAAGTACCTTGCGTGTCTGACGTAGCCTCAAGTAATACCAATGGATCCTTAATAGGGAATCCATCCTCGGTAATAATCGGGGCGGTGATAATTTTACCACTGCCAACATGAGAATCCATCTCTTTGCATTCTTCCTTCCAACTGGCATACTGCATCCTGATCATTATTGTTCATTCAAGCAAAAGCATATATGTTGAGTCCATTAGTTGAGAAAGGGGAGGGAGGTACGGTAGCAGTGAAGAGAAAGGGTTCACCAATCGACCTTCTCCGCTCCCTAATCTGGTCCCTCTCATCGAAGGTGCTGACAGGGTCAAAGCAGCCGAGCAAGAACTCCCAAACCTCTCCCCTGATCGCGGGGTGCACACCCTGACATATTTAGTGAAATGAAATGAATTTTTTTTTTCTTTTCGTTTTGGGAAGAGACTCGAATGGAATGGAATGGACTGGACTGGACTGTACTGTACTATAGCCTACCCCTCTCTGTATGCGGCTGAGAACAGAGGCGATATCCAGGCATCCCTCACGGGTGAAGGCAGCATGCCATTTCCGAACGCTCAGGGTCTTCCCCGCCTGAAATGACACCAAGTCAAGTCAACTCAACTCAAATTAACATGGGGATCTCGTGCCTCCACTCACCTTGATCTTGAACTTGGTGTTGGGGACGTTTTGGCTGCAATCGGGGCGGACCTGGTAGAAGGAATCGGCGGCTTGCCCGCTGCTGCCCCATCGCTTCATGGATCCCTTCCCTTCCCTTGGTCTACCTCCTCCTATCCGCAGCTAGCAGCAGCAGCAGGAAGTATGATCAAGCAGAGGGCGGGAGGAAGAGAGCTGAGCTTAGCTGGAACTGGAACTGGAAGGAGGGAGGAACCCAACCGGGATCCCGGAGGAAGATGAAGATGGCCAGCGGAGCGGTTGTTGGGTCTGCTCCAGTCCGGGCTACAGCTACAGCTAGCGGGCGCTGCGCTGTGCTGCACCTGCACACACAACCCTTTTTTCCTTTTTTCTTTTTTTTGCATAGCTGCATTTATTAGAGTTGTTCAGCCCCTGCCATCGATCGATCGGGCCTTATATTCCTCTTGTAATACTGTTAAATCTGTTTTGAATGAATTTGTTGTAAAACATAAGGACTCTATCCAGAAGGAAAGGAGAAGGAAGAATCCTAATCCTAGTCCGTTTGTATGTGGCTCTACTAAAACTCTAGCTTTCTTGGCGGACTATATATACGTGGGAGCTCATGTTGTAATTACCGATATTCGGAGAAATAAAGAATAGTCTCCCTAGATCTTGTGTCTACTTGTTCTACTTTTATCTACCATGTTGATCGTGAGAGACGGAGAGGGGAAGGTCCTAACCGCTGGCAACATGTTTCATAACACATTATCAGCACGACAAGCTCTTCGTCGACATTGCCGTTGAAGCCGCCGCCGGTCTTTGACGCCGATGTCCCTGGTGCGACTACTTCGTCAACGTCGACATCCTCGATGGTGTTAGCGGAACGGATCTGCTACCTCTACCTGCTACTAATCTGCACGGCATCGACATGTACCATCGTCATCAAGCAGACAGGTCTACGACAATGTCAAACGCCCTACGCGGTATGTATCTACCAACCACTGTCCTACGCGGCACGTGACGTAGATCAATTGACATCCTTTAAAGGTATGAAAGAATCAAATCTTGCAGATTATGTTTGTCTTTGCTTCATGCACGCCGGGGCAATTGTTTTTCCTTTCTTCCGATTAACATACACGGAGTACGTGGATTTGTGTACTTGAAGTACACCCGCACATATAAGAATAAATGTATGCATATACACGTACAACACCTGCAGTTTCGTACTAGTATTTACATGAGTTAAGTCTAGCATTAATTAAAAGGGGAAAAACACCTTAGCATCATCATGACGTGTCAAGCTCAGATATGAGCTCGTGGACTCGTGATCATGGCATGTATGTAGCTGCCACCACCCCTATCGTCCTAAGCGTCATTATTCCTCTCGGCCTGAACGCCGATGCACCCATCGTCCACATATTGCGGCTACACGCGCTTGTGTGTCTTGGCGTCTCGCTGCATGGCCGCGCCCATCATCTGTTGCCACATCGGCCAGGAGATCGATCAGAGGCGATTATGATGATAGTCCTATTAGTACGAGGAACCGTACTAGTCAAGGTCATCGTGTACATACCATCACCGAATCGATGTCCGTTATTGCATTGTATGCAACTCATAGTCTGTGTCGGTCACGTACGACTGCTATTGCCATGGCTCGAAGCTAGTATTCACGCCTTGTGACGCCTGTAGCTCACAACCATATCTTGCGGCCACCAAAACTATTGTATTCTTTGGTGCCCTGGACTGTGGCCTGCACGCCGCTACCTCACTCCACCGTTTGTGCACACGAGACGTGCCCCTGTATGGACGCATGTTTTGTCTTCGGACTAGCTCTCGGATGCTTGTAGCTCCATGTGGGTAGCATCCCATCGTTAAATGTGTGCACAAGGCAACAAACAAGATGGCGTGTGTAGTTGGAACATGAAGCCAAGCATACATGCATGGACTGAACGGAAATATCAAAACATACTGGGACCTGAAGTCAACCCACTAGTAAAGTATACAGAATGGTGAATTTTTGGTTCAAAGAAAGAAATCGGGCCGGCTAGACCCTATGTTTATGCATATCAACAGTATATATATATGTGTGTTCTTATATCATTATTTTGCCTAGTTTTTTTTCTCTATTTTGAAAATAATAGCGCAATATCATTATGAATTAATACCAAATATCCGTTCATTCTACATGGTATAAGATACATGAGCTCTCTAAATCCTGCAGACCTTAGACTTCATCTTTGAGAGGCTCATACTTTTCCTAGCATAATGAATTTTGGGATAAATGAATGATTGGTATAAATTCTGAAAATCTGTATATACCACGATCCTGAAATGCTAGGATGCTTTTAAGAATATTTTGAATAACCATCCACTACCTTTTGCACCTTATTACTACTTGTTTACACGCAGTAAACCTATATACACATGATTTTATGATATATGCAATACTTTCATGAAGAAAGAATATCCTGAACTTGGCTTGAATGGCATAATTATTTGTTACGGTTATATTAAATCCATGAAGGATATTTGACTACAATTGAAGTGTAGTAAACTATAGAATGAGTATATGGCCAAGAGAAGTAACAAAAAGGCATTGTGGAACTCACTACATAAGTAATATCTCAAATTATGATTATATCATATTGCACTGAAAGTTGAATTTTCAACCTTGTACGCCTATACTTTGAGGTATAATGCTGCTCTATAAACAATAGCTTGAAGTTTTGTGCTAAATGTCTAGAAGACAAGATGGTAAATAAGATTTTATAAATGTATATTCTCGAAGAATTATCTCTTGTGTATAGAATATCACAGAGCAATATAATACATGAAGTATTTAAATTTACCATTACTCAACATAGAAATTGAGTTGAAATTTTAGACAGCTTTATAAACCAGGATATTATCAATTGCAATAACTTTGAATATGTGACTTGCATATATCTTACTCCTAGAAGGAGATCGAGCAAGCATGAAGCTACTAAATGTCAAGCGCTTGAAGCTAAGACATATGAGAACTTTTAAAGAACTTAAATCATTTGCTTATAGATTTATTTCTTTTGAATTCATATCCCTGAAACATTAATAGTAGTGGCAATGGTGCATTAAGTTTTAATTCCCGTTGGATTAAGTGATTGATGGTTAATTTATTAGCTTGAAGACTAATATGAAATATTTGATATTCTTAGTTGCAATTGTTACATGAAGTAACAAGTGATAATTTCTCATGGAATAAATTAGTTTTATATGTTTCACATATAAACAATTGCCTGTATTGCCTATCTAAATAAGTTTTGCATTATTTTATCCACAAAGCATCAATTAACCATGAAGGTTAGTTTTTTTTGCACTACTACCATTTAGGTAGAATGGAAACCGAACTTCCTAGAAGCACATGAACAATTGGACTATACTCGGCGTATGAATTGCTCCTAGAAGGACAAATTTAGCCAAGAAATAGTATAATCCTAAAACTAAGTATTTAATATTTTTTAGCCCAAGAACTAGAAGTTTTATTCTACCCTATATATGTGAATTTCATGCCATAACCAATGAATACTAGAAGTATGATTGGATTCTACGGATCATTAGAAGTGATCATTCATAGATGATGCAAGAAGTATATAACTACTTGAAGTAATTATGGCATGAGGGGGAGAAAGTTTGGGTAAAGGCATAAGAAAATGTGGGTAATATATATTTAATAGGCATAGCCTTCCCAAATCTATCTTTAAGTGCATGTATCAAGACTTGAAGTTTTGCCCGTGTCCCTTCCGGCCGAGTTAACTTTCTCTACTGCACTAATTGCAAGTAAGCTTGTAGCTTTGCATTTTTATTGTTATCTACTACGTTGGACCGGATACCAACATTTCACATTACACACATGCATGTGTATTACTATTTTTGTTATCTCATTGAGCTAAACTACCTACTCTCTTGCATGAATATTAGCATAGAAGCTATGGTTGTAGCTAGTAGCTACATTTACACCCCCTATAATTAAATTGACTAGCTAGCATGCTATGTCCAATGGTTCTTGTTGAACTAAGAAATATGTTGCTTTCAATGCATTGCATGCATAAGCAAAAGATTGGTCTATGGCCATGTAGCCTAAGATCAGGGGGAGTAAGTTAATATGTTTGCTCAATGGAGACTAACTCAATTGATTGAATGAATAATTATGGATATAATATGGTGGATAACATATTTACGATGATTTGGGATTTATGAAGAAAAGGCATCAAGAGAATTTTGCATTAATGGCAATTAGAAAATTCTAGAAGAAATTCCATGTGAATTGGATGTTGCGTATTTTATATATTTGAAGTATATGGTCCATTTTTTTTAATGTATGAGTACTTGTGGATCAATTATTTTGGCTAAATAATAAAGAAGTTAGACAATGAAATAATAGTTTATAAACTATGATATGTGCAGATCAGGGGGAGAATGTCCCTGAGTTCTTAAATGCACTACATGTGTTCTAGCTCACTGCATCTAATATAGAATAACCCCCATGTTTAAATATGTGTGAATATTTCCCATAAAGTTTCATCATAGCATACATAAATGGGCCTCCGCTTGTAGACGGACATACATGAACTGTTATAAGCCCATCAGAGGGGATTATTTTGAAGTATGCTATTAAAAATGTAATATTGGCATTAGGGGGAGAGAGAGAGAGCCTATTTTAAATGCCAAATATTATTTCCACAGAAGGAAAATGATCTAGAGAAAATATTCCTTGAAGCTTGAAGCAGGAATATTATCACACACTAAGTCAACTATTAGTTTGACTAATGCTCTTGTGAAGCATGAAGCGGAGCATATGCCAGATATTGAAATGAGAGGAGTAACTTGAAGTTATAAACCAGAAGTTTTGTTTACTAGTAGTAAACTAATTATTATATACTATCAAGCTACAATCTATGGGGACGCCTATGAATTATAGTTTTAATATATACTTATTGAATAGAAATAAAATAAAACTCCTCCATTCTCATGAAGAGAATACCTCATGAATAAGGTTGAGCACCTCATGAAGAGGATCATCGTGAAGATAAAATCCAACACACTACGTGCGCACATCATTAGTATTGGATATGAAGAACAATAAAGTATCTCTTGTTTTTGGAAAATAACAAAGAGACAGAATAATCTCATATTATGAGAATATTGGGAGAAAATAATAGTTGTCGACAATGGTACCTCTATAATTGCAAACGTTTCTCTTATGAGAACCCGGATCCGGAAACAAAGTTCATGGCAAAGTCGCTTGTAACGATTATATCAGGACAGTGAAGAAATGCAATTAAGGATGAATCTCCTACTAAGAAGAAATAAATGTTCTACTATATCTCTGGCAAATAAAATTGAATGAATATGGAATATGCAGTTAGTTTGTGGATTATGAAAATCCATATAATTCCTGAAGAATATAAAACGCAATATATGAAAACTAAATCTCATACAAGTATTATGAAGTCTAAGGTAGAATATATTTATGAATGAGTATTAAAGACTCTAGAAGAGCATATCCTAGAAAGAATAGTCATCGAATGACTTTATAGTGAATAACACTATCTCATTTGTGTATATCACTTAATAATCTCTCATGTAGTAGAATGAGAACATCCTTGAAGGAACTAATCCATGAAGGATTAACCAGTCAATTCTTGAAGAAACACCATTTATCCCTGAAGTGAATATAGACCCGAGAGAAAGAAAATGAGGAATTCTAAACACCATGAAGGTGTCATACAAACATTCAGAAAGTGTAAAGCTAAGCAATAAAAATATTGATATCCTCTAAATACCATAGAAGGTATGAGAATAATGGTGATTTGGCATTTGAATTATCCCCTAAATATCAAATGCAAGGCTGGATTTATCACTTAGTGATACAATCAAAATCCTGAAGATTTGTAAGTTGAAAAATCCACTATGAGAGAATTATTAGTATTGAAACTCTTGTAAGAGTTTGACACTATTTAGAAGATATTGAATATTGTAATTTATTTATCCCCATCATCCTCTCGAAAGGATATTTTACCCGAAGCGTAAATTTTTATTTGTTTTGCACAACTAATAAGTGGTTATTTATGCATGAAGCATATTGCTCTTTGTTATACCCATATAATTCATAGAAGAATTATGAGCCAACTTTTTAAAAGTGTGGTTTGAATAATAAAATTCAAAGGATGGCTTCATTAGGGGGAGCAATTTTATTCAATTTATCTTGAAGATAATTGAAACCACTAGAATTATAAAGATCAAGTAGATCCTATTTGCTAAAACATGAAAGTTTATGCATGGATCATGAAGATTAATATCTATTCACGAAGAATAAAATATCCTAAAGAATATATAACCAAGAAGGTTAAATGTTGTACTCTTTTTTCCTATGTGAGTTTTTACTCGAAGGTTTCTCACACAAGGTTTTTAATGAGACAATATGTGCAATACAATTAACGAATGCGATGTACTCTTTTCTCCAAGAACCGTTTTTTCCCATTGGGTTTTTGGATGGAATTTTTGACGAGGCATGTGCATATCGTGGTAATCGCCCAAGGGGGAGTGTTGTAAAACATAAGGACTCTATCCTAGAAGGAAAGGAGAAGGAAGAATCCTAATCCTAGTCCATTTGTATGTGGGCTCTTACCAAAACTCTAGCCCTTGGCAGGACTATATATACGTGGGAGCTCTATGTTGTAATTACCGATATTCAGAGAAATAAAGAATAGTCTCCCTAGATCTTGTGTCTACTTGTTCTACTTTTATCTACCATGTTGATCGTGAGAGACGGAGAGGGGAAGGTCCTAACCGCTGGCAACATGTTTCATAACAGAATTGAGTGTATGTATGATGCAATATTCAGTTTAGTTTGCAACGAGGACCCTATAATCTTTTACTAATTAGCTGATCCTAGATTTTTAAACTTTCCTCTCTGGTAAACTTACATCAAGAACCTGAGAGAAATAAAATTATGTTTGTGCGCTTCCACGGTAGTACGGACGTTCCGCGAGTCGGTCTTCGTCGCAAAGATCGCGTCATCGTCGGAGATGTCGCGCGATGGAGATGGATCGGAGATCGCGTCATCGTCAGAGATGGACTTCGCGTCCGTCGTGCGCGGGGAAGGCGGAGATCGTGTCATCGTGCGCGAAGGAGAGGCAAGTGTCGCGTGATGGCAAGTTCGATACGCGCGTATATTTACGCGAGAGAAAGAGATATGCCAAGTTGGAATAAATGACAAGTCGGGATGCCAAACTCTTGGAGGCTCTTTTTCCTTATTTTGCCAAAATTTTGTAGATGCCAAGTTGAGATAGCAAACTCTTATCTCCCTATCTTTTTGTTATTGCTATAAATGAATTATCAATTAGGTTGCAAGAAGCTCTTTATCAACATGATCTTGCAGAAATTTCATTAGGACCAAGATGCCCTGCTATCAACTCCCTCCTTTTTGCAGATGACCTAATCCTCTGTGGCAAGGCAACAATGGAAGAAGCACAAACCATCAAGACAGTCTTATATAATTTCTGTGATCAATCTGGTCAGACTCCTAATCTCCATAAATCGGCTATTTATTTCAGTAAGAATGTTCCTCATGGCATTAAAAATCAGATTAAGAACATTTTTCCCGTCCCTGATTTATTACATCATACTATGCATTTAGGTCACCCCTTGATTTTTAATCATCATGGCAAGAGCAGTGCTTATAAATTCATCCTTAATAAGTTATTTGCCAAATTTAGCACTCTTAAAGCTAATAATCTTAACCATGCTAGTAGGCTTCAATATATTAAATCTATTCTTTCTTCTATTCCCATTTATTATATGTCCATTGTACTTTTTCCTAAAACTTTTATTGAAAAGATTAACACCATTATTCGAAGATTTTGGTGGGTAGGGATTCAGAAAGAGCATGACACTAGTCCCATCGCCTACCGCTCATGGGATGACATGTGCAAGCCAACTGATCAAGGAGGCCTTGGTATTAGGGACATGGAAACAATCAACAAAGGCCTCATCATCCACTCGGCTTGGAACATTGCCACTAGCAAAGACCCCTTTCTTTCGGCCATTCTCAAAGCTAAGTACCATCCACATGACTCCTTCTAGAATATTCCAACGCATGACCCTAAATCTATCTTTGGTCCCCAATTATGCAAGTTAAGCATCACCTTTATAACAATGCTACCATTCAAATCCACAATGGCAACTCCTCTATTCGGTTCACTCCTTGGTCACCTGTTTGGCACAATATCCATCAACACTTGCTTATGCCTATCACTAATTTGCCTCATACTGCCACTGTTTTTGATCTCTGGACTAATGACACTCAAGAATGGGATCACCAAAGACTCTCTACTACCTTTTCCCAACAGGCTGTCCAACTTATCAAAAACACCCCTATTGTCAACTCCACCCACAATGATATTCTTAGATGGACTCATGCCCCTAATGGTCAGTGTACAACAAAAGCTACTTACAGGTACCTGGCAACTCAAGAACCTCACCATCTTCCTGACCAGGGCTCTAGGAGCATCACTAATGAAGCCAATCGAATTCTACAGCAGGTATGGAAAAGTAAGATTATTCCTCCCATTCTCAAAACCTTTGCTTGGAGGCTTATTAGAAGAGCAATTGCAACTGGGGAAAGGGCTGACAGGTTCTCTACTCACATTGACCAACATTGCAATTACTGTGGGGCTTTAGAAACTGATAATCACCTTTTCTTCCTCTGTACATTACATGCACAGGTTTGGAGAACAGCTAGCCCTCCTTTACTAACACATGCATTGAACCCAAATGAGGATGGAGTCCAAATCTCACTTCCTTTGCTTATTACTGATAATCCCTCACAGGAAACTCTTTGCAGAACCCTATTCATTCTTTGGTACATTAGGAAAGCTCGCAATGACAACATGTTTCAAAGGAAAACTTGGACCCCAGTTCAAGTACACCAAGATTGCAATGCCCATATGCAAACCCACTTCTCTGGAATTGAGGAAAATGGAGCCAATGGACAAACTGCAGCGACTACACCAACCACATGTTCCCCGGTGGATGGCACCATGCTTGCTTCCTCTTACAACCATCAAGCAAATGGCGTCAGGACTACAACTGAACCTGCTACTGCTCCCACGGTACTGCATGCTCCTGCCTTCAGCCAAGGTACACCAGCTACACATGCAGGAATCTCTCCTCTTCAATTGACGGACAGGTTCCTGATCCAAGAACCCACTCGACTGGAAGGTTGGCGGTGTTACACAGATGCGTCCACCACCCCGGATCACTTGGCGCAAGGGCCCAGATTGGCTGGTTTGGGTGTTTTCTTTGTTAATACGCAGGTTAACCCACCTCATAGTGTATTGATCAAGGCGGTGATGACGACAACTTCCTCTATCTTGATGGCAGAGGCGGCGGCAATGGCACTTGCAACAAAGGTGCTAATAGCTTTGCAACTTCAGCAGGGAACCGTTCTTAGTGACAATCAACAGCTAGTTCACTTCATCAATGGAAGTGATCTTGAGCACCCCCGATTGGAGGATTAAACCATTTACATAGGTCATTGCTTCTACTAGGGAATCCAATGCCATTGCTATTCGAAGAGTAGATAGAAATCAAAATCAGATGGCTGATTGCCTAGCTAAACAAGCTCTCAATGCTTTTCATTGTAATCAATCTAGGATTGATGGTGTTTTTGTACTCGCAAACCATGCTCATGAGTGTCCTGTTCTTATGGCACTCAACAATGTAACCATTAACGATGTAATGGTTCTAACGGCTTCCTATTGTTGATCTATATATAATGTTTTTTTGCATAGCTGCATTTATTAGAGTTGTTCAGCTCCCCGCCATCGATTGACCGGGCCTTATATTCCTCTTGTAAGATTGTTAAATCTGTTTTGAATGAATTGAGCGTATGTATGATGCAATATTCAGTTTAGCTTGCAACGAGGACCCTATAATTTTTACTAATTAGCCGATCCTAGATTTTTAAACTTTCCTCTCTGGTAAACTTACATCAAGAACCCTGAGAGAGAAATAAAATTATGTTTGTGCCCTTCCACAGTAGTACGGACGTTTCGCGAGTCGGTCTTTGTCGCAAAGATCGCGTCATCGTCGGAGATGTCGCGCGATGGAGATGGATCGGAAATCGCGTCGTCGTTGGAGATGGACTTCGCGTCCGTCGTGCGCGGGGAAGGCGGAGATCGTGTCATCGTGCGCGAAGGAGAGACAGTGTCGCGTGATGGCAAGTTCGATACGCACGCAGGAGAGAGATATGCCAAGTTGGGATAAATGGCAAGTTGGGATGCCAAATTGTTGGGGGCTCTTTTTTCTTATTTTGCCAAAATTTTGTAGATGCCAAGTTGAGATAGCAAACTCTTGAAGATGATCTAAGGGTTTACACGCTACAGTTTTATTTTGCGCAATGTCTTGTGACGACACGTGGAGAATTCGTCTAGTTAATAAAACTACAAAGCTACACTATCCAAATCAGTGCATCATATGTTACATTTATTTCCCTATTCATATGTTATTTTCAGATGTTATTTTCAGTCGGCTTATCAGTCGCACTATGACTTATTCTCTCTCACATAACACTATTGAATTAATCATGAAATAAATCAATCAAACGGCCACTGTAGTCACAAAACAATAACCCAAAGTAGTGATGGGTCTTAGGCCATCTATTGGGATCGAGATGGTGAACTAGAGGGGATGAGTAATCCTTTCTAATTTTAATGAAACTGGCTAACTGAAATAAATGTGAAAATTAACTGCTTGTTCATCGCCGGGCAGGGACGCCGCCCCGGCGTGGGGAGGCGGGGTTTGGGGTCAATCCACTCCAAACCACGTGCTGCCAAACGAGGCAGAAAGCTGACGGAAACGAACCCCGCCACAGTACGGGTGCTCCGAGCAAAGCATCGCAGATGACTCATTAGTGAAGGCTTTTGCATTCATCATTTTCAAAATGTTTTCCCACTTAGTACCATTGAGGAAACAAGAGGAATATACATTGCTAGTTGCATACGGGCTTTCCAAAGCAGTGCTAACTCCTAAAAATCCTCATAATGATACATTTCGACTGCACTTGTTTTGACTAGAACTAGAACTTACGGCATCTGATTATAAATGATTCCTACGGCCCGTAGAGGTGGAGCTAACGTTTCTGGAAGTTAAAGAACTTGATGGAATAACCGAATACGAAGAAGAATGCAATGATGTAGGCGAAATGGACGAGCACAACATAGCCGAGGAAGTTATGCTGGATGCCGAGATTATCCTTCAAGAACCGCTTCACCACCACGGGTGTCCCACCAGGAACTGAAAGGTCACCTTCGTTCTCGCCAAACTGAGATGCAACAACGCCGTAGATGGTCCACGAGACAGGGTTCGCCCAGTAGTACCACCTCCACCAAATTGGTATTGCCTGCAGCAGTGGCATCATAGCTCATAAGATCAGTCTCACTCAAATTGGAACCCTAACGCACACAGCTTAGCCTAGACGAGTAGTTTGCTCACCGGTCTAACGATGAGGAATCCAGCAAAGAGGTTCCAAAGAGGTAGTGCAAACGTGATAAGAATGCTTGCGAGCAATGCGGAGGGAGTGCATGCTACCAACATCATGCCAAACAATGTGAAGTAGTTGAAGCTTGCAGTGATGAAAAACAGGAAATAGAAGAATTTATCCGCTTTCCAGTCGTATCCGATCATCGCATATATGATGACCGTGTACAGTGTCCCCTGTAAGATGTTGTAGATGACTTCCACACATGTCTGCCAAAACCAAATGTCAAATAAACTCGTAAAGGGATGGATTTATTAGTGATAGCTCACAGATAAGATGCCCATATCCACATTGTTATGCGACCTATGTTATGTCATAATGAGGTAAAAGGGGCTAAAGGAAAATTCATTCCTTTTACTCTGTCAAAGTCACAATTTTTTTTTCTTCATTTAGCAAGTATAACCTGCTGTTCATTCCTGAACTTTATAGTCACACTTTTTCCTTTAATTATTGTTGCCCACATTTGAATATTAGTATAATAGTATAAAAAACTGAGGGCTAGTATTATACTGGTTTAGTAATTAGTATTACTGCTTCCATTTGATCTAGCAGCTGCCCAAATCCATCCTCTACGCAGAAGGATGGGCTCATACACTTATTTGAAACAAGTTCAGTGCATCCAAAATGATCATATTTCACTCAAAGTGACTATCGTATTACCAAGAAGGTTAAAGACTACCTGAGCAAATGCATAGGATAATGGAGAGTACATCCCGGCTGCCTTTTCACGGTAGAAAACTGCTCGCTCAACCGATACAATAGGCTGAACCGTCATGCAATTTGAAGCCCCAAGAAAGAAGGTAGCAGCGTAAGTGGCTCCAAGTAGATTATATAAATCTTGTTGTGAATCTCTGTGCATCATAAATAAAAAACCTAAATGTATTATTGCCACCATAAACGCCAACATAGAATCATTCAAACAATTTTAGTTTCAAGTACAACATCAAAGTAGCTAGGCACATACATGTTCTTTCCTTTTTGCCAAAATACTGTACCAAATACAAGGCCAAAGAGAAATGTCATCAGATAGCGCATAGCATTGTACGACGGATTCTTCCAATAGGAACGGTATTGCTTCCAAAAGTTTGCAATGCATTGGCCGTAGAAATTCTGTGAATATTTTGTAGGAAATGACAGGTCCTGGTAGTCTGGTGGGGGAATACTCAACTCCTTGATAAGCTCTTGATTTTTCCTGATCATAGTTATGAAGGGAGAATATTTGTCAATAATATAAAACCATATCCTCTGCATTTCACAATTTTTGTCCAATTCTATTCCTAGCACAAACCAAGGAATCATCTAATCTAGGGAGTTAGATGCCATAGGAACCAAATTTTTTATTCCATAATGGACAAGCAATATGAAACCATGCTCCCCAAGAAAACAAATAATAATATGAACGCGGGAAGTAAAATGACACCAGAGGCCATTTTTCACTCTCTTTCAGTTTTTCTTTTCCTTGTGAAAAACAAGGATTGGTAGAGCAAATCAGTGATAAAGAATGGCCTTGTTCAAAAATTGAGGGTAGTTACCTATAAAACACAGAGTTAGCATAAATTTCAGCAAAATTTATGTTCAGTTGAGCCTCAGATAGAGGAGAGCTAACTTCCAACACCCATGTTGCAGGATTATATCCTTCTGTGATCTTTGGAACACCTGGAATCGCCTGCAGGAAAATGAGATCAACAAAAGTTAAAATGCCCACTTTTGGTACACCCTGCATGATTGCATAAAGTTCACGGCTTGTTTGGTCTTTGCTGAACTGGTCATATATATGTCTGTGAGCAAGTTATGCATTCCCCTTGAGAAACATCTAAAGACATATCGAACCCCAAACTCAAACATCTGAGAAAAGAGATCTGACCTCAAAATATTCAACTAGTTTGTGAGAGTGGTGACCAAGTTCACCAGCATAAATAACCTGACCTCCACGTTTCAAAAGCAGAAGCTGGAAAACAAGAATATCACATTGGTAAAAACTAAAATATTAAATGGTTTCTAGATGTGCACACACAGAGTTTTAGGAGGGGGGGAGGGGAGAGAGAGAAGACCTCATCAAAAGATTCAAATATGTCTATGCTGGGCTGATGGATTGTGCAGACCACAGTACGCCCAGTGTTAACCGTATTTCTTACTGTACGCATGACAATTGCTGCAGCTCGAGCATCAAGACCAGAAGTTGGCTCATCCATGAAGATGATTGAAGGGTTCGCTACCAGCTCCACAGCAATTGTCAGCCTTTTTCTTTGTTCAGTTGATAACCCACTAACTCCGGGGAGACCCACAAGAGCGTCGCGCAACACATCAAGCTCTACAAGGGCCATCACTTCCTCCACAAACATCTAAGTTGTTGAAGTTTAAATAAATCAGTCAGAAACAACTGCTGCTTGGAATTTCAAATATATTTAGAACAGGATATATTTGGAATTCAATCAATCAATTACGAAACAACAGCGCTCCTTTATTTTAAAAGTACAATTATTCAACCTTTTTTGTATTTTAGTAAACATTTTTTAACTAATAACTAGATACGGAAATTCTTTCATTCACCTTTTGAATTTAAGTAACTAAACCAATTACTTTGGAATATTTTAATTAGAGAAACTTGAAAATTCCAGAATTCCAGTGTTTTTTCTTTTTCTTATTTTGTTTTTTTAATTCCTTTAGAAAGATATAAGAATAGGTTTGGTGAATCAGAAACAGTTTTATTTTATAGAAAAATTTAACTATAAATTTAAACTTAATTCAGTGAGAAGCTCGTTGATCGCCTTGAGTACCTTTTTCGTACCATCATCAATGTCTGAGGAAAGACGCAGCCAGGCAGAGTAGGTGATGGATTCAAATACAGTAACATTTGGAGAATGGATATCAGTTTGTTCACAATAACCACTAATCCGCGCAAAAGTTTCTTGTTTTTTAGGGAAACCAGACAGGGTAATTTCTCCTTCAATAGCTCCACTAGTTTTCCTTCCTGCCAGGACATCCATTAAAGTGGTCTTTCCAGCTCCACTCACACCAACTAATGCTGTCAGAACCCCTGGCCTAAATGCACCACTGATATCAGAGAGCAGTTGTAAACGGCTTTCTGTGAATCCTTGTTCCTTCATTTCCTGAAAATTAAGATCTGAATGTCAGATATTATGATTTGAGATAGAATCTATTTTCTAATTCATGTATGCCTTTAAGTTTTTATATATTTACTTACTGCAGGCATGTCGACATAATAGTTTACATGGTTAAAGCAAAGTGAAAGAGGCTGGAAAGGCAAAGTGACTTGTGACTCAGCTAGTGTGTTTGTTGCTCCATTAGTGCCTGCACAAAACATTAATGTTTACAATATCCATGCATGAGAAACAGAAGGCATCAATACCTTGTAAATTAAAACAGGAAAAGCTCAACCAATAGACTAGATAAAAGAATGTTTTAGAGGATGTAATAGTCTAATATGCATGTAGAAGATATGTTAAAATAGACTGAAACATGACATCAACATGCGTTTGCACCTGGATCACTGTACACAGCTTGGGATATTTCATCTTCGCTTCTTGCATCTTTGCTTGTTCCTTTCAATACCATTTCATTTACATCGTCTTCACCTTCTGAAACCAAGGCATTGGAGCCACTACTAGCTGGAAGGAACGAAACATATAAAAATAAGTCCCAGCTTACGAAAAAGTGTCCACCAGAAATACAAGAAGAAAAAAGATAGTGCTTACGACTTAAATATGTAAGGGCCCAAAGGTAGAGCATGTTGAACAAAATAATGAATCCTATAAGGGCTCCAATGGAAAGCCAAAATCCCCATTCTCCAGTAAACAAGCCTTTGGATTTAAGAATTGCTTTGCCTACTGTTGGAGCATCAATAGTCATGTCATTGTTTGGCTGCAGTAAAAAGGCTATCATTAATCCAAAATTAAATCGCCTTTCCAAGATTAGTATATTGAGTCCTTGTTATCAGAGCCTCAAGAAGAAAATGAGTAGGTTCATAGAAAAAAAAACTTACAATGGCCCACCTACTAGAAAGGAATTCATTGATAGATATTGCATTTTGGCTATACATCATAGGTGATGCCCAGTACCCCCAGATCCACCATGGTTTGATGTCATCTGTTAACATCATAACCAGAGGTCAAAACAAAATGACAGGATTTTGCTGATTTCTCGTGCCTAGAGAAATAAAAAATTGAATGACAACATACTTACTTCTACGGATGACAAATCCTCCGAAGATGAAAATAATGAGCAGCACGAAGATCCCAAAAGTATTGGCCACAACCATTGTTTTCAAAATAGCACCAAGAAACCGGAATAAAGCCATTGCCACTTGGTGTGTGGCAAAGAAAGCTATAAACTGACGAAAGAACCTATTGCAAAAAATAGAGATGACTCATGAAGCTACTGCAATGTCCCATTATATCAAAATGACAAAATCCGACTCTGAAAATGATGAAAGTTGGAAGAAGGGTTATGGATACCTTCCTGCAGCAGGTGCAAAGCCCATCACGTAGTACGTGAGAACAACCCATACCGCTGACTCCACGAACGAGACAGGAACTTTTAGTAATATGTTTGCCACTCCTAAGGTCCATGCGGGGAAGAATAAGAAATCCCTATGTTTGTAAAAAACTGGAAGCTTCTTTATGGTCAATTGTATCTCAGAAAACCCATTGAACATGATCGTTATTAAACCAAAAGTAAGAGCCCCAAAGAATTTGGTGCCATCAGCAATCTGCCCGTGGGGCATCTTTGTTCTGAGGAACACAGTCATGGACATGAGTGCAAGGATGATCAACTGGATGACCTTGAAAATATAGATGAAGGAGTTGCGCTTCATCAATAGCTTCTCTCTCGACATCACTGCCTTGAGTGATTCCCAGCTGGAAAGCCCATATTTTCTGGTGGTCAACGCAGCAGGATGGGTTTTGGACTTTTCAAAGGGAATTTGCAACTCCTTCTGCATCTGCTGGCATGCATGGAATGACTTGAAACGTTCTGCAAAGTCTGGTACAGATACATAATGATACTGCTCCTGATCAAGGTACCAGTATTGATGCTGGTCTTTCCTGGAAGTAACCTCTTGAAGGAAGTCTGCAACACCTTTCCTGTCAGGGCACCGGAAACCAGCAGACTCAAAGAACTCCAAGATATTCTCGCGTGGCCCATGGTAGACTATGTATCCTTCTGATAGCAGGATTATATCATCAAAAAGATTGTAGGTCTCTGGTGGTGGCTGGAGGAGAGAGATCATGACAGTTTCATTCATTACGTGGACCAATTGCCTCATAAACTTTACAATCTGAAACGTGCTCAAGCTATCCAGACCAGTGGATATTTCGTCCATAAATAAAGCCCTTGCTGGTCCCGTTAACATTTCCCCTACACAAAAGGAAAAAGGAACAGATAGATCGTGAGGTAATTTGCAATGAATTAGGAATCCAACTATAAATTGATTATTCAATCAAATAAGGGTGCATGGTTTGCAGGCTTTGCATGCATACCAGTTGTCACACGTTTCTTTTGCCCGCCAGAAATTCCTCTGATCATTTCATCACCAATAATAACATCAGCACAAATGTCCAGCCCAAGCACCTGAGAGAGGTTTTTAATAAACTCAATAAGCACATTTTTTTCTTCAGCCTATTAGTAAAATCAGAATCATACCTTGAGAGTGAGATCTGTTATAATATTAGTCTCCTGTCCTTGTACTGCAGTAGCTTTCATGAAAGCATCAATCTCAGGATCTGGCTTAATGCCTGCATCCCGCTCCCTTCTAGCAAGTTCTGCGATCATCTCATATCTGGCACCAATGCCTAGGCACCGCCTGGAGAAATCCAACGTCTCTCTCACAGTCATCTCGGCATTGTGGAGATCATATTGACCAACATACGCACTAGTCCTCTCAGGATAGAACTCTGAGATTGGATGGCCACAATACGTGATGCTGCCAGAGACCTGTTTTGCAGTAAAAGGATTTAGCATGCCACGAAGGCAGAAGCCAAACTTTTTTTTTTTGAAAGATCCGGATCAAGTCCGGCTTATATTAATAAGGAGAAGGATGGCGGATTGAAGTTAAACCTTGAGATTTTTGTCAAGCTTGCCAGCGAGTGCTCGCATGAGCGTGCTCTTTCCTGAGGATGGAGGCCCAAGAAGAAGCGTCATCCTAAAAGGAAAAAACGAAACTAGCTCAGTACTTGCTCTAGAGCGCAAGAAAGTGATGCATGTAGTTATCAGATTTACATGGCTGCAAAGCAACAAAACTCATGGATGGGATTTTCTTCTAGGATGATTGATTGGCATGATACCTCTAACTGACACTGTGTACACAAAAAAAACATATCTATATATTCCTTTAATAAGAAGGATGAGAGATGAGAAAGATACATGGCATTTTAGTCTGTATCAAATTCTTCTTTATGCCTTTTTCATAATAAATAAAATAACAGGATAAGATGTGTATTAAGAAACAAAATGTTACTGCTAGCTAGACCAATCACTCTTTGGTTAGCTGACGAAAGCAGATTAGTTAGGTTAGAAGATCCAGCAATCCAGGGAGCAGTTGGATCGGATGGTGACCAAAACCAAAACAATTCACTTTTCTTTCCATGGATCACAAAGTGAGCGTATTTGGTATTTGGATATGATCCGTATCAACGACCTGGTGAATCCTCTTACTCTTAATTAATCATTAGACAAAATTAATAAACTAGAAAAGATCGATATCAAGATAAAACTTGCACTAGCACAGCACCAACAGAAGTACGTAGGTACGGGGGTACCTGGATGGCTTGAGGATACCGTTGACATTCTTAAGTATGGTGATGTTCCTCTTGTTTGAAGAACCAAACCGTCCAATGAGACCCTGCAACGCATCACATCATTGTTAGCAAACCATAGTAGCAGGTATCACCATCACATCAACTCTCATGCATGATGCCCATCATACACATCCAGCAAACCATATATTGATAATTGACATTGATCGGAGATGGTTTCAGAACATGCTAAACTAACTGCGGTCAATATCTTACACTGGAAATAAATAAAGAGGGAAACGGAAAGCAGTTGCTGATAAGGACAGGCGCCGACTAAAGCCAAAACTGAAAGATGGACGGGTTCTGGGAGCGGAATGGAGGATGAAATTAAAACTACCTCGCATCCATAATCTGATTCCCCATTCGATCTAGTCGCACCACTTCCTTTCTTAGCTCCGATCCTTGAGGCTGAGCCACCGATTCCATCGGCCCCCAGCTATTGCTGCTTCTCCGCCTCCCCTCCGGGCTCCGGCGGGCGGCGGGCGGCGGGCGGCGGCGGATGATTTTCATTTTCGATTCTACCGTTTGCCGGTTAGACTGCAACGCTTTGCGCTATCGGCCCCAGCGAATAGAAAATTGATTATTTTTTTCTATGGAACCCTTCTAATCTAACGAATAGAAATTTGGAACCTGATTCAGATTTGTATAAGTCATTTCACATTGTCTATCTCTTTTCTTTTTTTTTTTCCTTTCTCGTGTGCTCGTATGATTTTATATAATTGTTCAGATCGCACAAATTTCAGAACAATTACGTAGAAATTTCGCAATAATCAATACAATTATATATAAAAAAAATCCCACGTTCTAAACACCTCTAGCAGGCAGTATGTCTCGTAAGGAAGATAAATGTTACCTTAAAGGGCCTCTATGTATTTTTTTTCTTATTATTGGTCATTTTCCCTCAAAATGTTATATATATATATATATATATATATATATATATATATATATATATATATATATATATATATATATATATATATATATATATATATATATATATATATATATATATATATATATATATATATATATATATCGTAATGGGATCTAAGATACTGTACTATTTAGTGTCTCTTTCTTCAATTAAAAAAAGTGTGATTGTCGTGCGCACAAACTGCGGATCGGATCGGGAGAAGAAATGGCGCAGCAGATATACACATCGTCATCTTAATTTGACATTGATTTGACTCCTAGCTGCATCCCTCCTTGTACCCAGGTTCTGGTGGCCGATTGCTGCAGATTATTTTTGTTGACACTGATTATCTGATGTTATAGTTTTTGTTCACAAAATACCTGAATAAAATGCTTTTCAGAGTGCAGTTTGATATAAAAAACGAGTTATGGTTATGCATTTATTTTCATGCCCTTGGTGTTATTTTCACGTACATCTCTAGATAAAGTCATGGCGTTTGTAGATCTCCAGCTGTTCAGTCGGGCATTAAGACTACGGTGGGTGTGGATGGAATGGCCCAACAATGACAGACCGTGGGTCGGAACACAGCTACCGATTGACGAAGTGGATATGGCCGGACATGGCCCTCTTCAGTGCTGCAACCACAGTCACAGTGCGCAACGGCAGAAAGGCAAGTTTTTGGCACTCGTCGGAAGGTCGCCTAAGTCAGTATTCCCAAGACTTTACCAACACTCCAAAAGAAAGAAGCGAACAGTCCGAGAAGCAATATACAACGAGAAGCTGGTCAATGATGTAAACCATCACTTAACGGTTGACCTGCTCAGGGACATATTCTTGCTATATCAACGGATTCGTTCCCTCCACCTAGATTTTACCAATGACAGTGAAGACGAAATTACATGGACTTTGGAGAGTTCTGGCAAATACTCGGCAAAATCAGCATACGAAATTCAATTTTGTGGACACGAACACTCAAACTTCCGCAAGATAATTTGGAGAGCATGGGCCACACCTAGATGTAAGTTCTTCTTATGGCTGGCTCTTCGAGACAGAATTTGGACAGCAGCAAGGTTACAACAAAGAGGTTTGGAGAACAACTATTTTTGTGCACTGTGTGAAAGAAGTCTGGAAACAACCACTCATCTTTTCCTTGAATGCCCTTATGCAAGGAGAGTCTGGTACCTTGTGGCAGCATGGCCGAATTGCCCAAATCTGAACCCGGCACTCTGGACTGATGAGCTAAATATAGAGGAATAGTTTATGAAAATCACACATGAGATAGGAAAGGAGGTCACGCTGTGGCTATACTAACTCTGTGGCATGTGTCTGGAAGGAAAGAAATGGCCGGGTGTTTGAACAAAAGTCGACAAGAGACAGCAGTGCTAGCAGCCATAAAGGACGATTTTCAAAACTGGATCACTGCAAGACGAAGGGCCAACGTTTTAGAGAGTGCAAACCA
Source organism: Themeda triandra (assembly GCA_018135685.1). Classification (NCBI taxonomy): domain Eukaryota; kingdom Viridiplantae; phylum Streptophyta; class Magnoliopsida; order Poales; family Poaceae; genus Themeda; species Themeda triandra. The sequence goes on from JAENPR010000841.1 coordinate 255,144, forward strand.
TGTAGCGAGTAATTAGCATTAGATTTTCGAAACCTCTAGTGGCCGTCTTCCATTGGAGGTTGGCGTCCCTCGCGCTGTAAGATTGTAAACTCTCCCTTGCTTATTAATGGAACGCCAGATAACCTGATCTTCCAAAAAAAAAACTCGTAGTTGTACGTACAGGAGTACGTATACTCCGTCAATCGCCAAAAGAAAAAAAAAATTACGTACTCCGTTGAACTTGAACAGGTGACAGCAAATTTAACCTATAGTAGTAGACTTTTAGCATAGGACTAGAAAACTATAGGCGCAGCGTTGCCGTGCCATCTTTGAGCTGACCAGTCAGGAACAATTTGGAGGTTATAATTATTACTCCAACTCATTATATATGTATCTTCCCTGAAATTGCATAAGATGTCTTATCTGCTGGTAATTTTAAACTTCAAATTTATAAGGTTGGTGCTGGTAGTTTGAGCTATCCAGCTATCTATATATAGATTGAATCGAATAGATGAGCTCTGGTTTCTTCGGAGCGTTCCTCTTTTATCCATTTACTTCTCTCGATGAAGGATGCAAGCGGGCCTAGCAGATAGCAGGCAACCGTACCCCTGCTTGCATCAGTCTTATCGTAGTTACATATGTTACAGAATTCAGTTGAGATTTTTAATCGAGAAAAAGTTATCGATGGATGTTTGATTAATCATCGAAGGTTCCAACTAATTTGTCCCACTATAAATATAAAAAAAGTGAAAAGACATTTTGCTCTATTTAGTAAGGTAGGATTCAGAGAGAAGCATGTCCTTGCTGGGCTCTTCTTGCTACTTCGACGCAAGGTACAGATCAAAGAAGAATCGCCAAATAAGAGTTGAAAAAAACCGGCGGTGCTGAGCAATCTTCTCTGAGATGTCCGTCCTTGTATGACGCTGGTTGTGGTCCGCTGCTGTTCTGGGTCTCCGAGCGATGGTGACCACCGCAGCTTCGACCGGTACACCGGAATCGAGAGAGAGAGAGAGAGAGAGAGCAAGCACGGTCGAGGCGGAGCGGCATTTTGTCGAGCATCCGTTGGTTCCTGCCCCCGTCGTTCAGCGATCACCGGAGGAGGCTGTAAGCGCCGGCAGAGATACCGCTGCTGCTGCGCTTGGGCCTTGTTTAGTTCCCTAAATTGGGATGTGCAAACTTGCCAAAATGTACCGTAGCAACACTGTAGGATTTCGTTTGTATTTGGTAAATATTGTCTAAACATTGATTAATTAGACTCAAAACGTTCGTCTCACAAAGTACAATCAAACTGTGCAATTAATTTTTGATTTCATCTATATTTAGTACTCCATGCATATGCCGACATTTTGATGTGATGGGAATCTTCTTTTTACATAGTAGAATTTAGGGCCAAATTCTGGGAACTAAACAAGGCCTTGATGGAGCGCTTCTGCTTGTGGGAAGGGAGCAACGGATCTCCCTGTTCACCTCGTCGCTTTACCAGTGGCGTCGCCGTGGTAAAGGCCAAATATATGAAGGATGTCAATTTTTTTGGTTCAGAACTTTGGGAAGCTCTCAGGGCCTTCACAAAGTTAAACATATGTTCCAATAGGGGGCAATTTTCACTGTAGGGAAAGGGGATCTCTGCAGATTTTGGCAGGACTGGTGGGCTATCAGGGTGCCATTGAAGATTGCTTATAGGGACTTATATGTGTTGGCAAGGGATCCTGATAGCCTTGTAGCAGGTTGTTGGGTTGAATCTGATTGGTTTGTGGAATTTAAGAGAACTTTGTCCAGTAGGGAGTATGATAGGTAGATAGAATTAAAGAGTGACACCTCATCTTGCTAGCTATCTGATGATAATGACAGACTCAGCTGGGCATTGGACAAATATAAACAATACACTACCAGATCCTTGTATAGATTCATGGCAGATGGGGGTGTGGCTAGTAAGATTGCAGGGAGCATTTGGAAATGTAGAGTGCCTTTAAAAATCAAATTTTTCTTATGACAAGTTTTCAATAACAAACTGCAGGTAGCCCAATCTTTGTTGAAGAGAGGGTGGAAAGGTTCTGGGGAGTGTTGCCTGGGGGATGGGTTAGAGAATGTAAATCATGTGTTGTTTTCATGTGTTTTGGCTATATATGTGTGGAGTATACTTAGTAATATCTGGTAATTGGGGGATATGCCGAGATCGGTGGAAGATCTTGTGACACTATGGGTGAATGGCAAAGGGTCGTTGCCAGTTAAACTGTTACTTTTTGTTTTCTCTGACTTTGCATGAACTTTATGGACTACTTGGAATAAGATGGATATTGATAAAAAATTTCCACAATCACCTGCTGATGTTATATACTCGGCTCTATCATTGATGCAGCGTTGGAAGGTTCTGCTTAAACAAGAAGACAGGAAACGAGTCGTGGAAATGAGGATGGCAACGTTGGAATGGATGAGAAGCTTCAACCCAAGCAAATTCTCTTCTTCGGATGTAATAGAATTGTAGTCTATCTTGGTAGTGCTTGGCATTATCGTCGTAGCCATGTCTGTCATTTTCAGTAGTTTTTTCGCTGTTTGAGCTTGCTTTTTTGTAAGCTGGTGTCCCCAGCAGGATGGATTGTTAAACTCGCGTTGGCTTTCTTAAAAGCCGGGTTATAAAAACTCCTTTCAAAAAAAGTGGTGTCACCGTGGGGTACGCTACGCCTTTGACCCGCCGCCGCTGCAGCACCCGCGCTGCCGCCATCTACCCGAGCGGAATTGCCGATTCGCCATGATTTTGTGAGGCTTGGGAGATTTCAGGTCGGAGCCATCATTTGATGGTTGTGGGACTCGACCTATTCGCAATCGAACTGGGGGCACCACCTGTTGTTGTCTCCTCGCCGGTCGCCGCGCCGTTGTCGCCCGCTCTTCACTTGAGGGAGCACGATGGGCCAACCGCCTGAGAAACTTCGCGAGTCATCGAATGGGCGTAGGAGGAATGACAGATAGTTTTTTTTCTAGTAGCTGGACACGTGGCGAGAGAATAAGCATAAGGTGATGGGGCAGATTTCGTACTAGTAAAGATAAAAGATTTGTTAGGATGATCATTACGTACTATGATCGATCCTTTCGGATCTTTCATGTATGTGTATATATAGGCAACGGATCATGTACAAACTACTCTTCGCAAAAACCTGTGCAACACATCACAAAAAAAATCATCTAAATTCACCGAACAAATCACACATGTAGATGATATGATCGTACACAACCTTCGTTTGTGAGATATAAAAATAATAAATTTCTAATAAATCATCTGAACAACTTTCTAGCTTCAAATTTGTTAGTTTCTAAATATTTTCTGGTTTGCCTTTTGTAGTTCCGTACACGTTGGGATCTCATGAAAGCCTTGGTTCCACCACATGGTGATGTCCCCGTGCTCTTCTCGGTTTTTTTATTTATTATCATTTTATATTTTCTAATAAAGTAAATATAAAAATAAAAATAAAGATAAATATATTATTACGTGTCTTGATCTTTACCTAGTCTATATTTATACCTGTACCTACTCTCTGTGTCCTGTAACGCGCACTACATTGCAGGACAGAGGAAGTATATATCTATATACCTTATCTATAAAAGGCAAAAATTTCGGTCCGCCAATCGGCTCTGTCTGCTGTGTTTATGTCATGTTATATATTTTGGTTGGCCATCATCGGTTTTGTATCCATGATCTAGAGGTACATGACGTTGGGGGAGTTTCGAGTTTAGTACTAGGTCGGGGTGCCTTGTGGCTCGCCTTGATCGAGAAGCTGCGAGTTATAGTCTCTTAGACGTACTCATGGGGTGATCTAGATCGATGGTAGATGACCATGATGTAACAAAGAAAAAGCGGCGCCTTCATGGCGGTGTGGAGAGCCACCGCATCGGGTGTAGTCGAAGCAGACTCTTCGATCGATTTAACATGGTTCACACACACATCCTACATACACACGTCGACACTATCATATTACATACGCGAACAATAGCTATATTATAGATGTCATGGTTACAAAAAAAAAAAAAACCTATATCTTTAAAATTTTATATAAGAGATAAAATAATAAATAATTAGAATATTTGTCATACTACTTTTATAATATTTGATGGAGTTTTCCCGGTGCAACGTACGGGCATATTTGCTAGTTATAATAATGTCTAAAAATCAAAATATTTTTATAATTTATAAAAAATAAGGAATTATTATTATTATTATTATTATTATTATTATTATTATTATTATTATTATTATTATTATTATTATTATTATTATTATTATTATTATATATAGCAAAATGATGAGGATTTCGATGCAAACTTATTAGTACCTGGAGAAAATTGGTGGCGGCGTTCCAGAGCGTGGGGAGGGCGCGACTGGCGGCGATGACGTCAGCCTTCACCGTCAGCTGCTCGTACCGAACCTCGATGGTCGGGAGCTCGATGCCAACCCTGCGTGTGTGTGTGTGTGTGTGTGTATATATATATATATATATATATATATATATATGAATATGAATATGAATATGAATATGAATATGAATATGAATGATCTACTAGCTGCTTGTCAGCTTGATGGATGCAGCAGCGCAAGCAAGCATATACGTACATGTCGATTCGGTCCCTGAGCCGGCGCAGGAATCGCTCGCTGTCGTCCTGGAAGAGGCGTTCCAAGAGCTCACGGCCTCCGTCGCCGCTGGCCAGCTTCTGGATGTCGACGACCTCGACGCCGCCGCCCTGTTGTTGCTGTTGTTGGTCGACGCCGAGCGCCTGCCGGAGGATGCCCTGGCGCATGCGGTCGTAGGTGGGCAGCTTCTCCAGCGCGGCCCAGCGCAGGTTCTCCTCGTCGTCGCGGTGATCATGCTCCAACTGCGCCCGCCCGAAGGGGTCCTCCGTGTCCATCTGCCGGAACGACTGCGAGATGGAAGAGCCCCAGCTCAGGCTCCGACGGCTAGACGAAGCAGCCAGCGCCGCCACCGCCACCGCGTGCGGATGCTGCTGCTGATGCGACTCCGCCATCGTACGACCGACGACGTGTATCTAGCTATGTACCGGCCGCACGACCGACGACGATGATATATATATCTTGGATGGAATTAGCTAGCTATTAGCTCCTGCTAGCTAGCTAGTACTCCAAGCAATAATCATCCTATTGCTTAATGAGTTGATGACCAACTTAATTGTGTAAGCTTGCTGCTACATACCGCACCCATGTGCTGTGTGTATACATATATATATATATATAGAGAGATATAGATACATGGGATGGAAGATGCTGTGTGATGTGTGTGAGACTCAACAGAGAGAGAGCTCGCGTCGAGACGTACAGGCACACTAAGACTATCCGCAGCGGGTACGCAAAACGCGTACTAGACGCGTACTGGAGGACGCAAACCGCCGCAGCGGGGTACGCTCTCCCTTCCGGAATCGAAGCGCACGGGCGCGCGTCCGGGAGTCCTGGCGTATGGAAAAGGCGAACTGTAAGCGCCACGCAAGCGCGGGCCCGCGCGGCGTCGTCCTCCGTGCGCCTCGGCTACTCCGCGCGGCGAGCTTCGCCCGCGACGAGCTCCGACCGCCGTCGAGCACCGCCCTCGCGAGGAGGCCGCGACTTCGCCCTCCGCGCGCGCTCGCCCGGCGAGCTCGCTGGTCCGCTGCACCTTCGTCCCCATGGCCGGCTGCTGGGACCTCGTCTTCCGCCGCGCATCGCGCTCCTCCTCCTCGGCCGCCGGACGGAGCAGGGGCGAGCTCGCCCTCCGCCATGGCCGGCCTTCGAGCTCCGCCGGCGAGGGTGGAGCGCCGGCCGCGGGCGTGCGCCGCCGCCGGGCCACGCGGGCGCGCGCCGCGGGCCGCGGGCGAGCGCCTCCGCCGGGCCGCTCGGGCGTGGCGGCGCCGCCGCGGGGCCGCGTGGGCGTGGGCGAGCGCGCCGCCGGGACGCGGGCGTGCGCCGCCTCCGGCCGCCCGGGCGTGCCCCACAGCCGGCCGCTCCGCTCCTCGTCTTGGGGCTCCGGCCGCTCTTCCTCGTGGCAGTGCCAGTGAAGGGGAGAGAGGAGAGAGAAACGGGTAGGTGGAGATAAGGTGGGGGCTATGGGTCCCACTTGTCAGTCACTATAGATGGGATGGGTAGGATAAATCTGAGTAAAAAATCTTGCTGACTAGGATATGGAGTATGAGATATTGGGGATGATGGCCATGCGGGGAGAAAATGGTATGAAAGTAAAGTTAACTTACGACTGGTAGGACAGAATATTCCTTTGGGGATGAAATTTAGAGTACCACGAGTGCGGATAGTCTAATATATCTATATATCTGCTGGTCAATCCTATCGATCGGTCGCTCTGCGTTGTGCGCATGTATATTAAGTAAAAGATCGATTTTGTTGTGTGAAGAAAATCCAAAGGAAAAACCTGATATTTGAACTACGTATTCATCCACTCGACCATATATTAATTAATTCACGGTGAGCACAGCGTTAGTTATTGGAAGCTAGCTTAATTAATTAAAGGAATCATGATCAAATCGCCGTTGCAACAATTTTGATAGTATATATAATGTACAACCACTAGCTAGCTAGTACTCCTCCTAGCTACACTACATATATAGGAGTACTGTATACTTGGAGGAAATTAAAGGACAGCATGAGCGATAGTCATAATCAGTTGCTTCGCGTTGACCAAATAGTAATAGAGATACATGTTCAAATTCGTTCGTTCCCTCTTGCTTATTGGGTTGCTTGCCTCCATATCTATCTACAAGCAGTATACCACCGGCCGGTACCGTTGATAGTACTGTGTGCTAGCTACTCCCTTTTATCTAAAATATATATACAATTGACGTGGATACTTTTTTGTGTGTGTGTGTTCAAGTGAGGGGAGGGAGTCCTCAACAATAATAATATGTATTAATTCTTGGTTCAAAATGTTGTTTGCTCAAGAAAACACGCATTGATGTGGCAACAATTAATATATAATTGCTGACATAGAAGTACCTCTAACAACTAACTAACTCTACTGTTTCCAAGGAATTCGCTTACATAATCCCATATGATTGTGCGGAAGCGTGAGCATATGCATATTTTATATAATATAATATAAAACAATACGACATAGCTAGGGATGTGAGGACGTCTCAGCTGAGATATTGACCGTGGAATGGACGACGAGCCAATATGAATCAATCAAACAACGACCAAGAAAACACACCGATCGATATACTATCATATATCAGACAGCTGGGCGGGCGGCGGCAGCCGGCGGCTACGTATACAGTATACTAGCTCCACCTCCGATGCAAGCAACAAACAGATCTTAATAATGTATTGTTGGGTCGTCGCCGTCTTTCATTGCAGCGAATTGAATTTGTCGTCTTACTAGCTTGCTGCTTCTTGTTGCTCAGTACACATAAGCATGCATGCAACAAAGTCGTCGTTCAATTCATGGATCTAGTCTAGATGCATATATGTCTTCGTCGCCCTAGCCGCGAATTCCGTGGACAACTCTTCTTTTGCATGCATGGTCAGCGAGTTCACAAATTACATATACGGTCCACGCCTCCAATAGGGGAAAAAAAAAAGTACTGTGTGTATGTGTCATGTGTGACCGCACCGAAGGACTGCATATACGGTCCACGCCTCCAATAGGGGAAAAAAGTACTGTGTGTATGTGTCATGTGTGACCGCACCGAAGGACTGCTGCACGGGGGCTGACGTAGCTGGCACTTGTAGAGAGATCAACTTCTATTCCTCTTAAGATTTAATTAAAAATCTTAATTCGTGACCCTTTTTCTTGAAATGCTTTAACTTATAACAAGAACACCTGCATTTTTTCACATGAAAAGAGAACTTAGTTTATAAATAACTCTGTGTTGGTATGCACCACAGGCGGTCATGCTGGCTACTAGCATCGGTGCCGAGTGCTTACAAATGGATACGATTTTAGGCTGCGAAGGGAGTACAAAGGGTTAGTGAAGTGTCAATCTGAAATAGTAAGTTTTGATAGCGTTAGAGCATAATCATGATTTTTTACACTACACGGTTTAAGCTCATGAAGCGATGGAGCATGATGACCTTTCATTTGGGATTCGCAATGGGGCATAATTTTACATTGGTGTGTACCTGCCCGCACACCGATGTTCTCTCATAGTCAGTTGTATGTTGCGATGTCCAGAGCCACATCAAAAACGAATATTAATATCCTTGCCCTCCCATGTGATGCAGAGGAACATGAGAAGGAGGCTAAGATGATGGAGAAGAAAAATGCTAAAAAGAATACCAAGAAAAAAAAGATACGCCAAATAAAAAACATAATGATAAAAAGATTCCAACAATGGATGGACATTCACAAACAATATTGTGTCTAATTAAGGAGGTTATAACGCCATAGGCAAGGTAATATAACATCACTAATGCATGCAATGTATTTTTTTTCATTTAATTTATATTATACAAATATTATTATTTCACGAAAGCCATTTTTCTTAATGTTATTAGGTATTTTTAAATGGTTTATCGAACTCTACATAGAGATGTTGTATACACATTACATGATAACTTAAAAGTGTGTACATGTTACATTTACGTTTCAAGGACAATGTCATGTAATACATTTATAATTACTCGAATAATATATTTAAGTTTGTATATGTTAAGGTATAATAGTCAAAGGGCACTAGTGTAATCTTCTAGTCTAGGGTTTCTCCATATACTCTATATATTGTCTTCCTTTGGACCTTAATAGTATCAATTTCACTCTATTCGTAACATGGTATCTGCCCTTTAGGCCTGAGATCTAGGCTCCAGCCATCACCCTTGCCTCTCTTGCTTTGCCCTTGGGAGGACCCATCTCTAATTCTTCCGGGGTGGCCTCATATTTTTTTTTCTTTCATTTCATTGCGTCTAGTCATGCAACAGTCCATCTCGATCGTGTGGCCTATTGCAGGCCACACAGTCGCAAGTCCGCTTCTTGACTCGTTGTTGCCGTCGTGCACGCCCGGACCCATAGCGGGATCTGCCCGTCCGTCATCTTCTTCCGCGCAGACGGGGGTCGTTGCAGTCTTCATCCGCTCGGGACTGTCGTGATTCTGTCGTCATGAAAGGGTCGATGCAGCTGCATGGCCTGGCCGCGCGCTTTGTCATCTCCTGCGGCCCGTTGTTTTAGAGTTTTCATGCGCGCACGTCCGCCTATTCTCCGCATCGAGTGTCGGCCCGTCGCTGTCTGCGCGGGTCATCACGAGTACTCATCCGCGCCTTCCCGTGCGCTCCATCCCTATTCATCTTCAAGGGAGGAAGGTACCGATGACCACTTGTGTGTCGTCCGCAGGTCGCCCCTTTCGCCTAGTTTGCAGCTAGGCGACCGATTGGCACGGATTTGCATGCTTGTGTCCATCGTGCGTCATTCATTGTGGGTCCTATCCGTGTCCTCCCATTCTTTGCTGCTGTGAGTATGAGGAGGTGTTATTCCTCTTCATTTCTGGCTCGTTCCTCCGCCTTGTGCTTTGTTGTGCTGCAGTACCGTTGACCGGTCCCCTTGCTAGTCCTCGATCTGTTCATGGTTCTCTCACCAGTCATGTGATGTCTCTCACCAGTCATGTGATGTAGTAGTAGTTCATTTTAGGAAATAGAGGATTTATCTTTCATATGTTTAGGCCTATTTCTTAATTCCATTGCTTTTGAGTTCATCCAAACCCTACTCTACACATCTCTTGTTCGTCCGAGCCGAGCATATCTATGTCTACAAATTTATTGTCAAACCAACCATATTTTTTATTTTATTTCATGGTTAGCCAAGTCCTGTTGATCTAGCTAATCATCATCATCATCATTGATGTGACTATGCCCTCTGTCTTGGTCTCTTTCATAGCCATTTTGCTACACTTCATGACCAATGGCCTTTTATTAGTTGTCATCACCATTTTACTCTATTGCTTGTCGTCTTGCAGCAGTAATCTCTTTATGCTTCCTTTAGCTTGATTTGACATATCTTTATTCTTGTCGAGTTCAAAGTCTCCAAAGCGAGGTTCATAATTGAAGAGTTGATGTAATGTGTTACTTAAGACTTGAGGTATTTGTCAAAGTAGGTGTTGTGAAGGCAATACCAACTTGTGAAGGAGAACATTTCTACATAGATAATGTTCAAGAGTTGCATGCTTCGATGACATCTCTTATTTTGGATCTTGGGTGTAATTCGTCTATTTTATTTTCAAGTCAAGTGTGTAGTGCCAACTCTTTAAATGCAGCGATATTACATTCATGTTGCATTTGAGAGGGGATGTTAAGGTATAATAATCAAAGAACATTAGTGTAATCTTCTAGTTTAGAGTTCCCATATACTCTATATATTGGTCTTCAGTAGTATCAATTCAGTCGTGCCATTCTCTATATCTAATCCTAAACTTCTATAAAACAAATGTCTACTAATCTATTTATCTAACTCCTCCTTTCTCCACATCACCCACTTATGTCATCCACACCTCATCAAGAGTTTACATCATCCACCTAGATTATCCATCAGCATTACACCAAGAGGCGATGTAGCCCAACAGGCAACTTAATTATTCCTCTCACGTTAAGGGAGCCGAACCACCGTCATATCCCACTCCCTCACGCAAATTAAAGGTTAGCAGGAAACCAACAGCCAGCCTCCTCTGTTCCATGAGAACACGAAGCGAAGAGGCAATCAAAGTTGATCGTGTCCACTGAGTTATCACTGCTCATCTCTCAACTCGCCGTGCATATATACATAACCCAAGGAGGCATCATGAGTCTTCTCTGAACTGACCACTCTTCCTCCCAGTACATTTCAGATTTTAACAGCTTCAATTAGTTTTCTCATGTGGCACGCAATCATCCCCGAGCTAGAGTCCTCCTGATTTGTGCCTAGCAGTTCACACGCCGTGGCCAGTGCTGGTGAGCAGCACTACGCCACAAAATTTTGTCGCAGCGGTCAGATTTGATTAGTCGTGGCGGGCATCGACATCTGCTTGCGGTGCCATGCCACGGTAAATCCGGGCGGCACCGCAGTGGGCACCGGCGCCTGCTGCGGTAAATGATTTCAAAAAAATAATAATAAAAAAAGAAACCCCTAGAAAGGCCCACCGAGCCTATCTAGGGTTGCAGCGCCGCCGCGCCGGAATCCATTGAGCCGCCGCTGGATCCACGTCGATGAGCGCCGATGGAGCGCCCGCGAGCGGCCTCCTTCACCCCCGCGCCGCCATTGCCCGGCCCTCGACTGTCGGACCAACGCGCGCTGCCGTCGACCCTACGCCGCTGGATCCATGTGGCCATGGAGCTCCTCTGCTTCGTATCTGGTGAAGGAGGGAGCGCCACGGCCTCGGCCCTGCTCCGCGCGTCGCCGCGGCTTCTGCAGCCACTGCCGAAGAGGAGGAGATCGAGCTCGCCGACGTGCTTCCACCGGATCGAGCTTTTCGCGCCGCTAGATCTGGAAAGAGAGCAAGAGGGAGTGAGGAAGATGGCGAGGGCATGAGGGAGATGATGAAGAAGTGCTCACGGCGAGGACGAGGAACCAGTCGACGAAGTGCACCGCCCCGCATGAGGAGGACTGGCGGCGGCGGTGCGTGCAGTACATGAATGCCGCCGCCGCGCACACCTCCCGCGCCTCCTACGCCCTGGCCACCGCCGCCGCATCCGCGCCGGCGGCGGCGTCACGCCCCGCGCCAACAGAAGCGGTGGTTTAGCTGCGAGATGTCGTCGGGGGCGACGGAGGCCGCCACGGCTGCCGCTGTGGCCGTGGCCGCGGGTGCCCGAGAGAGGCTGAGGCCGTGGGGTCGGAGGCGGATGTGGACGCCGAGGACCATTGCCGAAGGGTGTGGGGAACGAGGAGGATGGGGCGGGGCCTAGGGACGTGGCGTGGCCATGGGGGGATGGGGAGGCCCGGGGCGATTTGTGTGGATACTGGATAGTGGACGAGGGCGGAGTGGAGTGAGAGGAGAAGGGGCGTGGGTGCGATTGCGGACAGGGAGAGAATGAGAAACTGAAACCCTAACTTCCCATATTTATACGCATTACGGCTATCGGGCCTCACATTAGACCAGTTGGGCCTTAGCATTTGCCATGTGGCGAACTTGTTAAGATGCCCGATGCCGTAAGTCAATTTACCGCAGCGGACATCTTAACAGGTCCACTACGGTAAATGTAAGTGGGAGAGAGTCTCTCTAGCTCAAAGGGTGCTCAAGTATGCAGGAATGGCCAAGAGAGCCAACCCAAGGCAGGCCACCACCTATTATAGATCCCACCTCAAAATTCAACTGTTACTCCTCGGGGGCTAAAAACGCACACGTCGGACGCATCCGCTGGCACGCGACGGACGTGTCCGGCGCCGTTCAGACGCGACTAGCCGTTGGAGATCGCGTTTGAAGTCTGGCGTCTGATGCCGTGTTCGTCGCTCTTCAGGCCGCGTCTGACGCCCGCGTCCGCCGGTCGACCCAGCTGAGACCCTCACTAGACTTCGTCTGACGCACGTCAGACGCACGCCGGACGCGTCCAGCGAGTGCCACGTTAGTGCCTGCTCGCGCGGAGCCAGCAAGCGGCGGATACTGGGATCCACTGACCCTATGTCCGACACAGCCGCTACGGACGCGTCTGAGGCAGTCGATGAGCTGACGTGTCCAGCAGGGCAGGCAAGCGTCGGACGCACCAGCCAGCATGCCGCGCCGAGCCGCTCCACAACATGTCGGACGTTGGGCCAGCGTTCGACGCTCAATCGACCAGCGTCCGGTGCAGCTTCTCATGCTCCTCTTCATCGCCACGTCAAAACCTTCTTGTTGGTCCAAGTTTCACCACTTGCCTTATGTGCCAACACCAGTATATACATCTCAAGTGTACGTGTGTTAGCATTTTGAAAACCATTTTCAACGACAAGAGGTCAGTGCTCTAGATTAGAATGCATATGCTCATGACAAGACTTAGAGGCACTCGATCAATATGATAACCGTGACTTTCCCTCTTGATAGTATGGCTATCTATCCTAAATGTGAACACACTCTCTATAGTGTCTCTATCACCAAACCGCAAAGCCCTATCAAGATACCTTAGTCTTGATCTCCATGGGCCTTTCCTTTTCTCCTCAAAGCTCGACCATGCACCAAGTCCATCATGTCTATCTCCATGGTCTCCAGCTCTATCATCACCTAGGTTGCTAATATTCTACATACACTTAGCAAAACCATTAGCGACTCGGTGTGTCATCAATTATCAAAACTAAACAAGAACTTTGAGCGCGCCCTTGGCCGGTGCTCCAGCACGTGTTCGTGTGGATGGCCACGACTCATGGAGGCCGTGTGCGCGCTGTACCAGGCCACTCGCTGCAGCCTTCTTTCGTCAGTAAGAAGGCAGCAGATGTGAAAGTGTAGGTATTGTATTCTGTAAGAAGGCAGTAGATGATTCGAACTTCTCCACTAAACCATCCATTCAATTACACATGAAATTCTCCAAATTAATTGTAGATGATCAGCTTACAATTTGTAAGCTGAGAATTTGTCTATGTTTTGTGGGAAGAATGGGGATGCACTGTTTTTTCAGTCGACAGATATGATGTAGTGTTGGTGTCTTCTCTACCCTGAGGAGAAACATGGGGAGTTTATTTCTCGGCTGGACAGGCTAAAATGCATCTCAGGCCTTGTTTAGATGCCTCAAAATTCCAAATCTTTTCACTCTCTCTCCATCACATTGAATCTTTGGGCTTATACATGGAGTATTAAATATAGGTAAAAAATAACTAATTGCACAGTTTGTCTGTAATTTGTGAGACAAAACTTTTTAGTCTAGTTAGGCCATGATTGGACAATAATTACTAAATACAACGAAAGTGCTTCAGTGCTTTTCGTGCATTTTTTTTTTTGCCATCTAAACAAGGCTTCATTAAGCAACAAGTGGGAGAAGTTCAAACGGCTACCAACTGGAAATCTGGAACAAGCAGAGATAAAGTGGCTTAATATGTCAATGTTTGGCGATATCTAGAATATGTAACCTAGGTGCTTGGTCATGATAGAAATGAGATTGTAAATATGATAGTATGAAATAAATATGGATGTTTGAAATGAGGTCTCTTATATCGAATATGAATCATTTGGATGTCCTACTCTGTGCAAGGGACTATAACCTGTCAGTATTGAATTTGATCAAAGCAGAATTGTAGAGAGATACAATGATCAGCATGCTACCTCCTGGAATGTACATATGATAGAAGGAATGTACATCATAACATAATAATGGAACCTGGCATTTTTTTTGCCTATCAACAGAGCAATGGTTCCTGCCTATTTCTGCCACAAAGAAGAGAGCATGCTAATTGTAGCAAAACTCACACACTGAAAATCAGCCAACGTTGTTTGGGCAATTTCGTGCATCATGATCCATTACTAGCTTGCATTTTTCACACTTCCATTTCCTTGGTGCCTTCCTCCTTGCTCTTCTTAATTCTTTTGCATCGCCCTTTTAACTTGACATCATTTGGTGAATGTATCTCGACTTCATGGAATGATTCAAACTCATCCTGTTTAGTAACTGTTGCAGTAGGAATGATCTTTTGGAGATGTTCTACAAGGTTGGATAAACTAGAATATATAAAATCCAACTATGACGACGACATTTTCAACATCCTATGAATTTTTACGAAACGAGTTTGAATCTCAAATTTTGTAACAATAAACATCTATAGATGCATTATTGATGTGTATAATTTCAATTTTTTGAAATCATAACTTTATTTTTTGCAAATGTTTTCACCGATTGCACTGAAGATGTGGTTTGCACCGAATATTTTGCCGCCTTTTTTAGCGATGCTTGTTGATTTGAGGCCAGAGCGCGTGGGGTGAAGCATGAGGGCGGGGTGTTTAGCAGTGGCGGAGCTAGAGGGTATGCCGGGTATGCCCCGGCATACCCTGTTTTTCCGGCGTAGAGCGACAACATATACGTATATCTATTAGAAAACAAAAACCCCTCCGCTGCGACTGCGAGTCGGCGAGCGCCAGGCGCGAGCGTGTGGGCAGGCCGCGATTCCGTGATCGTCCGAGCGATCTTCAGGCCCATGCGGCAAGTAACTTTGACGGGATTACGGGAAGCCAAATACAGTACCCAATACGAATTGATCAAACTGATGGGCGAGGCAGACAAGCAGTGCCCAGCACATCGGATCGACTTCCCTGCCCGTGCCCTATGCCCCTATACGCCGATGGCCCTATACACCGTCTCGCCGATCGCCGCGATGCCCGACGGCCAGTGCCAACGACTCAACGCCAAATCTCCAATACGTACAGATCAGAAATTAATTCAGAATTGTTCAAGGAATCAGATCACATCAAAACTGTTCACTCGTCCAGGTGAAGTCGTGATCTCGTATTCTCGTGTGGTTTGGTTCAGGCTTGAGGTGAGATTCATGTTATTTGGCTTTTTTTTTAAAAAAAGCCATTTATGCTTCGATTGCTAATTGGTTTACGCCGTGCTGTTTGTAAATTTGATGTAGTTATAAAGAGATCCGGGGATGTCGCATCTCCTTTTATATATTTTTTTATCGGTATGGCTTTAAAATTTTATTATATTGTATTTGTTTTGTCCATGAGTTTAAGCCTTGTTACTGAATTGGTAAATAGATTTATCGAATTGTGTATGAAAATTTTTGAGAGGCATACCCTGACCTAAAATCCTAGATTCGCCACTGGTGTTTAGCGTCGGGTGGGTCATTAGCGAGACGAAAACAATATCATGTGTCTTTTTAGCAGTATAAGAGTAAGATAAGATTAATCTTACAAACTTTGATTTTCAATTAAATGTCATTTTAATGTGGTCTTTTAATTTTACGGTCAAAAGTTTACCTATCCACGCACGAACGTGATACTGGTTGGTTGAACTTCAAAATTTGGCGGTCACGAGCAATTTCGGCACGGATAGAATATTGGCTATTATGGCAATGCCACTACTTTGCACGAGGCATCAGGTCCTAAGAGCAACTCCAACATTTTGTCAAATATTACTTGGAAAGAGCTAAATGCATCGTAGGCCCATAAATTTATAGCGTTTGCCTCATCTGGGCCCGTGAACTAGGAAACCAGACATCCGCCCCCAATACCTTTCAAAACCGCTCATCCGGGTCCATCTCGAAAACCACTCCGGTTTTTGCTGACGTGGCGTGCTTACATGGCATCAATTTTTTATTTAACCCCTCACCCTTGTTTTTCTTTTAAAAATGAAACGCGCACACGGCCACGGCCACCTCCACGTAGCCCTCACCCACCGCGATATAACGGTCACCCGCAGCGGCGGCGATGCTGCGTCACCGCGCCTCTTCCTTTTCTGCTGCGGCTGCTGGTGCTGGCAGTCGAGGAGGGCGACGTGGATGACGGAGCCCTCCACGACGTCGTCCTCGAGCACGGCGCCGCTGTGGAGCAGCGACATGGCGGCAGCAAGCCAGCCTCGCGGCTCTGGAGCTTCTCCTTGACGTCCTGCACGGTGTCGATGTAGCCCACCTCCATCTTGAAGGCCTCCTGCCTGCGCACACAAAGGTCACGTCCATGCCCAGAGGTATTGATCGATCAAGGTCCTACCTAGCTTAGTGCCAGCAGGCTAGCTAGTGGAAGCCATGGACATGGGCCGGCATAAATACCATGGACAGAATGCAGTGCGTGTGACTCTTGAGCCGCCATTGCCCATTGGCCTTCAGAAGTTCAGGCTGTACTCATGAGCAGGCGCCTGTACTGTTCTTGCATCTGCCATGCAAATTGCAGTGATGCAAATGCGGCTATTGTGACAGCATTCTGATAGATCCTACCTTCACAGAATTGGCATGGCTCCTAGATTGTTCGGCGTGCCGTTTCCTGCTGCAGTACCCTCGAATTGCAGTGATGCAAATGTGACTATTGTCACACCTCCCCCTCCCCTTCCCCGCCCCGCCCCGCCCCGCCCCCATGGCGAAGGGAGAAGCCACCTCTCATGTCCCCGCTCGCAGTCCCAGATTTGGGCGCAGCGCGCGGAGGCCCTGACACACATCCTGACGCACCCGTCCCACGCGACGTCGCTGCACTCTCGCAGCTCTTCGTCGCCTCGCGTGTTCCGTGCCCACCGCGTGGTCCGGGCGTCGCCACGCCGTACCCGCCGTTCCTCTTCCCCGCCGGCGGCGACGGTGCCATCTCGCTCCTCTGCTGGGCGCTCGCCTCCGTCTTCCCCCCGCACGTGGCGCGCGTCGACCTCCCACCCTCGTCCTAGCGGTCCCGGTGCCCTTTCCAGCTCCCGCCGCGCCGAGCCCTCCGCGGCCATCGAGCCGGCGCCCGAGCGCTGGGCCGACGCCAAGCTCACGGACTACGCGCCGCTGCCGGTGCATGGAGGGGACCGCGACGGTGCGCCCGCCCGTATCCGTGATCGGAGCGGGTGTTGGCATTTCTTAGCGCGATTACCAAAATAGACTTAGAGCCCAATTCTGATAACAGCGTCAAAAACGCTAAATGGCTTTACTCGGCATATTTACTAGAAACTGGTTCTAGCAACTACGCAAGTGTTGCCAAGAGATAGATCACATCCTAGTAGATAAATATCCGCAAGCGCACGGATCTATCGTCGTAGCATTTCACCCGGAAGTATTCAGGGTATCGTTAAGGAAGGCATGGGGTAGTTAAGTATTCTAGCATGGGTATGAATACAATATCTAGCATGAGGAGAAACCGACCAATGTGCTATAAGGGGTAAACATACGGTAGTTTGGATAGTGGACACACACTTAGAGCAACCTCAAAGGAATAAAGATAAAATAAAGAATAAAGAATGATCTACGCGGAGCAGGCAGGTCCTATATAGTCAATGCTAGAACGCCTAACTCCACATGTTATACAAGTCAAGACTCGACTATAGACTAGGAATAAGGGAGACCGCGCAACCGGTCTGCACGCCGATGGCGGCATTTACGAACTCCTACTCAACATGCGAACGTGGGGATTACAAAGGACGGACATGGCCGTCACCACCGCCGCCTACCACCTCAACCGTGACATGCCGACATATCCGAAGGTTCCCTCGCATCCGGACACCACGTCCACATACTAAGGAGCTACCTACATCCCCCAGGACTCCCACCCTACGGATGGACGAGCTAGGACATAGGCAAACCCGAAGGCACATCGAACCGCTATTCCCCTCCTATAATCTAATCTAAACAAGTAAAACATATGAACAATGAAGAACAATGTAGAACACGATGAACAATTCTCACAAGAACTATGGCCTAGTTCTTGATCATCAAATATATCGTGTACTAGACTATACTCTAGTTCATATGCAGGACTATATAAATGTAATGAGAACTTGACTAAGAAAGAACGCTTCCATAGATTTATACCAAGAGTGTAGCTTTTCTTCCGGAGACAAGCTCTCCAAGTAGCTTTGCCTAGCTCCAATGGACTAATGCTAAGACTAAGGAACAAGTATGAGGAAGTGAGATGGCTCCAAATGGTGTGTGAAGGTGGGGGCTTCTCCTCTTCATTTATAGGGCGCTTTGGAGGCGGTTCAGGGGGCACGGAGGCAAAATAACCGGAACCGTCATGCCCCGGATGGAAGGAGGCAAACCGCCTTGGCCGGGCCCACCGGGCGGCAGTGGCTGGCGCGGCCGCGCTCCCGCGCCCGGGTGGCGCGCCCCGACCGCTTTGGCGTGCGGGGCCCGGGCAGTCCTTCTGGGCTCGCGCTTTGCTGGTGATTTGGCCCACTTCGACCCCGAGGTGGGCTACCTTGTTTCCTTTGCCGTTTTACGCCTTTCGAAAAGCGCCTTTTTATTCGAAAATTCCCGCACTTGGTGTATATTCCGCAAAACAATATTTTCTCTAAGCACATGTGTGGAACTAGGTCAATAGTAAAGATATATGTGAAATAAAATATTTATTTTCCCCATAATGACCTATAGTTGGCGGGTAGAAATTCGAGTTAAGGACCGCCAACAGCGTGGCGCGAGCTCCGCCGCGCGGGCCGACGCCATGCCTCGCTCGGCCGTGGGCAAGCGTGGCCTCTCGTTGGACAGGATCAATCAATCACACGCCGTATGTGGCTAATCTAATGGAAATTGGATGAAGAACAGATGAACACAGTTTTGGAACCGTAGGGTAACCCCGGGACAGCCGCCCTTTTTCGCTCTTGATTGACAAAGATAGTATGTGCCTAATCGGCTTACAATTATGTTACTCCACACACCACACAACCAGCACCTTATACCCGTGCTTTACTCACACCACTACTCTGAAGAAACTGCAAAACACACACGATACATGTCGCTGAAAACACACTCTTCAGAATACGCCAGAACGTGGACGTGGTGACCGCGCTCCCGCCTTGTCCGGCTGACCACGCTCCCGCCTTGACCGGCTGACCGCCAATTCAAGCTGGCTGCTCCCGCCTCCACATCCTGCTCCATCTTTGAGTGTATCAGTGACTTGGTGATCCCAGGCTTACACCAACAAACTCCCCCCTAAGCCTGGAGAGAGCCAATCTCCCTGACTTCAATCAAGTGTCTCATGATCGACAGCTTGATAGCAGGCATGGCCTTTGTCAGTATGTCTGCCTTTTGCTCATTTGTGCATACTCTATTGACAATGATCTGCCCCCTCTCCATACACTCCCTGATAAAGTGATATTTCAGGTCTATGTGCTTGCTCCTTCCATGGAAGACAGCATTCTTCATGAGAGCTCTTGCTGATTCATTGTCCACAAATAGAATCACGGTTTTGCTTTCTCCTTGGTGATCT